>JABSTQ010007611.1:0-25585 GCA_013358835.2 Ixodes persulcatus
GGTGACGGCTACAGCTCGGCTTGGCTCAGCTACAGTCATTCTTCCATCTGCGCGTAGACCCAAGATGGCGGCGCCTGACGCGCTTCAGACGCGTAGTTTGGGAGTTTCGGTACTCTGAAAGCGTAGCTTTATTTAGTGACTCTAGGTTAACACGCTCACGAGTGATACACGCGCGAAGTAGAAAACCCTTTTTTAAATAGCGTCCCCTTTTCGATAAACGGCATTTCTCTAAATTGAGGCTCTGCTTTCTCTAAACCGTGCTTCGATAAAACGTGTCCATTCTCTAAAACGTGCTTCGGTGAAATGGCATTCTATCAACCGTAGTAAACCCGGTCATGAAACGATTTTTCTATTCTTGTTAAACACTTCTTAGAGTCACTCCCTACGTTAATTACCGTATAAACTTGCCTTAGCTTTCCTTTCTTATCAATGGCAGTCGCAAAAAAAAAAAAAAAAAGAAAATCGACAAATATGATTATTGTTTATTTCCTCAACTCGGAGCCAGAACAAGCGGCCACGTGGCCCGGTGCCTATTCTATGCCGCCAACGTTTATCATAGCCACGCGCTGGGGTTGGCAAAGTAGAAAACGCGCGCTGAGCTCCAGGCATTGTTAGAGTTCGGCTATTCTCATCACCGCAGTGGTTGGACACGAGCCACTACTCGAGTGCCCGCCGAGGCATTGATTGTTACGAGCCGAAGTCGAGTGCTCACGCAGTTCTCGTGTCCAATCCATGAGCCGCGCTCGACCGCCGTCAGGCCGGTGGTTTCGACCCTACAATTACGTCATCGAGCTTTGCGATGGCGAGTCTGAAAGAAAAAGTCCCCTTTTATCCTCGCAATTTCACTGCGACAAAGAAGCTTCTGAATCAGTGGCGGTTTGTACGAGTATACTTGGGCCAGACTGAGACCAGTACGCCTCTCCAAATCATGAACATTCCAACCCGATATCGTTATATGACACCTGTCTCCAACTGTACACCTATCGTTTCATGACCCCCCCTTAACCTGTCTCCAACTACTCACAAACTCAACTCTCTGACGTCACGCCCCTTGTGCGGGGGGGGGGGGGGGGGGGGGGGGGGGGCGCGGCGCTGCTGTCGGCACTGCGCGTGCGCAGACGCTTCCCCCAAATTTGATTTCTGCGCACGCGCAATGCCCACACCCGCCGTTTCGTCCCAGAACATCCTTAACCGACGACTTCCGAAAATGGAGAATTGCGAAGTTTATTTTTCTACTGGATGTCCGTGCGCAGACCTGCCTCACGAACATGTTGGATCATTACCGGGCAAATCAGACCGAGGGCAACACCATTGAAGTGGGCAGAACCGTCGAAGTGGAGCTTGCCAGCCACGGCAACTACAGCCACGGCCACAGCCCCGGCGGCGCTCAGGACCACAACGCCAGCAGACCCAACATCACCATCGAGTACACGCATCACCTTTAGCACCACCGCCACCTTCGCCGGACGACACCTACTAGACTGACTGTAAACAGCAATAAACAGATAATACACATTGGGAGGCTAATCTGTTCCCGCGGTTCAGAGTGCTTCGCAAAAGCAGGGCGCGCCATATGCACATTTCCAGTGCTTATCGCGCAGGAGAAAAATGCCGAGTCATTGGGGTCTGGACTCGTGCGTGACGCTCCACAGCCTAAAAGGCAAAAACGGTCGAGCGCAGGCGATCATGGGAAGGTTTTTAGACTAGTGTCTATTCTGTTCCATGGGCGTTTGTTTATGCTGACGCCATGACACAGTGGGGAACTGCGCTTTTTGCAAGACTGTCGTTTTTTTTCTTAGAAACTTTCGCACATATTGTAGTGAAAGAACGTCATAAATGCATAGTCACAAAGCTCCAAGAACAATACCGATGCCAAGGGTGCTGTAAAAAGCGAAAATCTTGTTTTATGCGCAGCCCCTCTTCACAAGAGCCTGCGTTTGAGACTATTTCCAATTTTTATCGCTTAAGGCTAGGATCTCGGATACTGGTCTATACAGGGCGGTTCCTTTTATTGTGTCATTTATTTATTTAACTTCAGAAATCAGTTTCTAGGTCTACCAGGTTACAAGTTTCTCCAGAGGCGCAATCAAGGCGATAGGTGCATTATGTTGTTATTTTCAGCATTGACAATTTTGTGGGCCAATAACTGAAAAAAGGCATATTTTCCTTTGGCCTAAACTTGTTTATTGTTCCTTTGTCTTTTTTTTTTTTTTAGAATGAGCAGACGTTAAGTATTTTAGTCACGGATGATGTTCTAAACTGCAAGTGTTTTCGGGTAATAAAAGTTACAACAACCACTGTTTGAATTAAAAAAAAATGACAACGGCTCATAAAAAGTATTCATATCTCATCGTACACCCTCTCCTATGACCTCGCTTCCCGCTGTTGCCATTCTCGGAGGGCACCGTTCCGCACGGCCAACATGTTAAGCACCACTATTTACGCGTCTATCGCATTTTCTGACGATTCTGTTTTTTTATATATAGTGTGTCCCAAGTGACCAGGCTCGATCTAAAATAGACCGTATAAATCGGCACCTCCACGAAGCAGTCTAATCTTTTCGTCAAAGATGTATTTCACAGGTCGGTTTTTTCTTGTAAAATTGCCAAATGTAGCTCCCTTTCTGTAAAAAATAGGGCCAAGAAACTTACCCTGGTCAACGAAGGACGGCAACGCAGACGACCGAATAGAGTTGCGGGGCGCGTTTGGCGCGCGTATTGATAGATGGCGTCGGGAGCAGCGTCCGAAGGTGTAGCCGACCAGGAAAAGAAAGCAGACGACACGCAGACGAAATCCGTTGGCAGCAAAGGCGCCGTCGTTATGCAAGAGTTTTTTTTTTTTAAGTTTTGCTTTTATAGTCCGCATTAACTTTTACACCAAAGGTACTTATGTTCATTTTAATAAACCACGGTGGTTGCGAGCAGTCTCGATAAAGAGGTGGCGCCATCTATCAATACGAGCACCATACGCGCCCCGCCAGTCGACTTTGTCGTCTGCGTCGCAGCCCGTCATTGACCCTGGCAAGTTTTTTGGCATTATTTTTTACAGAAAGAGAGCTACGCTTTCTGATTTTACGAGGAAAAACTGACCTGTGAAATACACCTTTGACGATAAGTTTAGATTGCTACGTGCAGGCGTCGATTTTTACGGTCCATTTTAGATCGAGCATGGTGACTTGGGACACACTAATGATGGACCGAATCTTCCTAACTTCAGATTCGGAAGCTGAAAGAGGAGACAAAATGAAGAGTGAAATTTCTATATTGCTTATGTTATTCTTCATTATTACAAAGAAACCCCAACAACAAACACATTCTCAAAATACATAACATGAGAAGTAGTAGTTTATATGGCCACCTTTTTCCGGTAATAAAAAATAGAATAATAAAATACTTGACCTGAAATATAAAATCGAATATTGAATATGCACATAACCAGAAAAGCGGCTAAAATTGTAGGCAGGGCATTGTGTACAGTGTTTTTAGCTTTGGAGCTAATATTGTTTGGTAGCTGAGTAAGTTCACTCCAAATTGGCATAGCCGAAGAAGTTTGTAAGAACCAGGGTGATTCCACGTCAGTTCATGCAATAATGGTCCGGGTCATAATTTAGATGTTTTTTTGTTAAAAATATATATGAAAGCCATGTTCTTGGGAAGAACATTTAGCTATATATGAACGCCGTAACAATGTTTTTCGCTGAGATATAAAATAGAGAAGCTCGAGGCGTGGAAATTGAGAAGATTTCACAATGCTACTTTGCACAGTCGTCATCTCCTCATCAAAGCTTTCACGTCACCATAACTTTTTTAATACGTTTTACAAAAGATATACAACACGTACATAAAGCATTAAAAATATCAATAAAATATTTCTATGCAAACAAAAAATCAAACATGGCATAAAAACGCGTTTTAGAGACATATTGACATTTTTTTTTTTTTTGCAAATAAACAATCTTTCCTAATGCTTCAGAAAACATATCAAAATGCGCGTCTTTAAATATTCTTTACGAATATATAAAGATAATATGCCCACCTTTAATTATCTTTTTGCTATTAACGCGGAAATGCGGCTGATTACTCAAAATGTAGCAAGATTGGGCGCCGATATTTAAAAAAACTCATTTTTTTTTTATTTTCTTTAAACTCCCCTTGGCACTTTGCAGTGGCTTGAACTAACCTGTGATGGCAAAAGATTGAGTAACATATGACCTCCGAACGGGAAAAGCTGGGACAAACATTCACTCGGAGCGAGCCGACGTCTTCGTCATAGAGGTTTTGCCGCACAGCACCAAACATTTTGAGCGTTAGTTATGGCATGTATTTCATATTATTAAAATTATTTTTTTTTTTATAAGGGGTGAGTATTAACGGCGAGAAAGGGGACTTTGAGCTGGAATACCATTAATTAGCTTACAATTCACAGAAACAAAACGGCCTCACTGCAAATTCGCTGTGGCCATGCAAACATCCGGCATCTCGGCATATGATGACTTCCACAGATGCGATGCCTGGATTCCTCTCACAGGTTTTACGGTGGTCCACTCTGCTTGCTTCACCGCACAAAACTCTCGAACTCGAAGACAGTTGTGAGCACTGCGCGGAGTGGTTTGACGCGTTCCGCGAAGCGCTGAAGGCATGCAGTTCCCACCAGGAACGCAAGCGATTGTACACGCTTCTGCCACCAGGCATCTCGAAGAAAAAATATTGCGTTTGGTGCCGGAAGCGACTGCCTACATGATTGATCAAACAAGAAAACTGAAGCGTAAATGTGGTGTATGGGAAACCCCTGATCACTACATGGGGACAAAAACGAATGCCGAAGATGGGAGGGTTGCAATTGAGTACTACACACGCGACCTCGCATGCTCTGTTCAAAGCCCCAACAAAAATAACGTCGTCGAAGCCATGATCAACGACATGTCCAAAGTCGTAAAATGGTTTATGACCCGCTCTATTAAGGAAGCTTACCAGCTGTTTAGGAAGGACCATCCCCATCCAAAAGCATCTCCAAATTTTATTCCCTACGACAAAAATGGGTAAAAAAAAAAGTCCCGAGCACGAGCTGTGCGCATGCATATATTGCGTCAATTTTCAGTTGCTTTTAACGGCAATAACAAATGCCCCAAAGAAGGCATTTACTGAAGACGACCTCAAGCACATCTACCTCTGCTGCGCTCCACAGAACAATTGCTTCCTGCGCCGTTACGAAAAGTGCCCAAATATGCAGAGCATCTCGTTGCAGTCGCTCCATCTCGACGAAGGCGAAAAGATCTGTTTCGCGTTATGGGACGCCGGTTAACTCGTCAAAAAGGTTATGGACACTTCCGCCTTCCTGCGGGAATTGGAGTCATGGAGCGAAAGGTATTTGAGGCATTCTTACATCCGTGATCTTCAACGAAGCCTGATACGTGACACATGAACCGCCTTACCAACCAAGGCAGTGATGTTCCACTTCGATTTTGCGGAAAATCAGCAAGTAATCTTCCCAACCAAACTGCAGTGTTTTCATTGAAAGAAAAAAAAAAAAAAAAGCTCAAGTGTCTCTCTTCACATGTGTGGTTACGTCCACGCAAGGCACGTAAAGCTTAGCCGTTGTCAGCAATGACACGACACGTGACACAGCTTACGCTCTTCTAGCCTAGAGGCCATGGAAGAGTATGTTGATGAACATTACCCAGTTTCTGAAATCATTTTTGTATCAGACGGAGCGGCGGCGCATTTCAAGAATCGCTTCCAATTGCACGAATTGTCTCGGAAGCCATACTCTTCGGCAAGATGGATCTTCTCAGCCACTGTACACACACACACACACACAAAAAAAGCGCTTGTGATGAAGTACGTGGTGTACCAACTTGAGATAACGATTGTCACCGCTAAAGACTTTGTGAAAGTGCTCCGTGAAAAAGTAACAAATGTGTGCATGTTCCACCTGTCTGCAGAACGGGTTCGAGAATTTCATGCGGTGAAGCTAGCACGCAGAGTGGACCACCGTAAAACCTGTGAGAGGAATCCAGGCATCTCATCTGTGGAAGTCATCATATGCCGAGAGGCCGGATGTATACATGGCCACTCGCGCTAACTGAGAGTTTTAAGCTTATGTATGCATAGCTAGCGAATTTGCAGCGCCGTTTTGTTTCTGTGGATTGTAAGCTAATTAATGGTATTCCAGCTCAAAGTCCCTTTTCGCGTCACTAATACTCACCCCCTAGAAAAAAAAGAATTTTAAAAATATAAAATACATGCCATAACTAACGCTCAAAATGTTTGGTGCTGTGCTGCAAAGCCGCTATGACGAAGACGTCGGCTCGCTCCGAGTGAAGGTTTATCGTAGCTTTTCCCGTTCAGAGGTCATATGTTACTCAATCTTTTGCCATCACAGGTTAGTTCAAGCCACTGCAAAGTGCCAAGGGGAGTTTAAAGGAAATAAAATATGGAGTTTTTTTTTTTTAAATATCAACGCCCAATCTTGCCACATTTTGAGAAATTAGCCGCGTTTCCGCGTTAATAACAAAAAGATAACTAAGGGTGGGCATATTATCTTTATATATTCGCAAAGAATATTTAAAGACGCACATTTCGATATGTTTTGTGAAGTATTATGAAAGATGGTTTATTTGCAAAAAATAAATTGTGAATATGTCTCTAAAACGCGTTTTTATGCCATGTTTGATTTTTTTTTTTTTTGTTCGCATAAAAATATTTTATTGATATTTTTAATTTTTTTTGTGTGTGTTGTACATTTTTTGTAAAACGTATTAAAAAGTTATGGTGTCGTGAAAGCTTCGATGAGGAAATGACGACTGTGCAAAGTAGCATTGCGAAATCTTCTCAATTTCCACGCCTCGAGCTTCTCTATTTTATTTCTCAGCGAAAAAAATTGTTACGGCGTTCATATATAGCTGAATTGTCTTCCCAAGAACACGGCTTTCATATATATTTTTAACAAAAATATCTAAATTATACCCCGGACCATCATTGCATGAACTGACGTGGAATCGCCCACCAGTAGTTGGGCCAAATATAAATGCTGAAATTAAAGGGATACAATATACAACAAATTTTCGGCGCTTATTTTTTTGTCTTTATGTGTTCAAAAGAGCAGTATCACATCGAACACATCAATATCTTGTTAAAAAAAGACACGAAAAGAAATTTTAAAACGAATTAAACGATTAGCAAAGAGCACCTGGTGGATGTCGCTAACGCCTCGTTCGTAATGCCCATCTATAACCTTGGCAGGTAGTGACGGTGACTGTCTCGCCTCCGGCAATCACGAGAGGAGAGGGGAAGGAGGAACTCCCCTCTCCCCGAGAATCTCTTTTGTGTGACCCAGAAGTCGCTATTGTCCCTCTACAAGATTATAGAAGATTAACCCGTCACTCAAAATTCGTACAAAAGCAGCCGCTTCGGCGGCTGGAACGACTTGGACATCCTCTGGACGTAAGCCTCGCCGCAGCTTTGCCCGTCCCGAGACGAACTACGTCACGACTGCGGCAGATGTCACGTGGTCTCCGCTGGCTGCTCTCCGAGCACTTGCCAGAGAGGCCCTTTATAACGAAAAATACAACGAACCAACTCAAAATACAAACGTGCGACTGTCATTTACGGATATTGTGGATCATATTCAACCTATTTTTGAACACGACGGGTATATTTCAAATTTCGTTGAAGTGTCCCTTTAAAAACCACTGAAAAGAGAATTTTTTTTTTTTTTTACAGTTTGGTTGAGACACGCGTGTTAAAAAAATTAATTTTACGTGAAAAGAGAAATTTAGAGCAATATTGACGGCGCGAGATTTATTTTAGTTGCGTCTGAATTATGCGCGCAAAGTCCACGTCCTCACCGAATGGTCATACTCTTTCCACCTCAACGCGATGGTCATTTACTTCCTCCACCTCAACGCGATGGCCACAGCTTCTCTCCTCCACCTCAACGCGATGGCCACAGCTTCTCTCCTCCACCTCAACGCGATGGCCACAGCTTCTCTCCTCCACCTCAACGCGATGGCCACAGCTTCTCTCCTCCACCTCAACGCGATGGCCACAGCTTCTCTCCTCCACCTCAACGCGATGGCCACAGCTTCTCTCCTCCACCTCAACGCGATGGCCACAGCTTCTCTCCTCCACCTCAACGCGATGGCCACAGCTTCTCTCCTCCACCTCAACGCGATGGCCACAGCTTCTCTCCTCCACCTCAACGCGATGGCCACAGCTTCTCTCCTCCACCTCAACGCGATGGCCACAGCTTCTCTCCTCCACCTCAACGCGATGGCCACAGCTTCTCTCCTCCACCTCAACGCGATGGCCACAGCTTCTCTCCTCCACCTCAACGCGATGGCCACAGCTTCTCTCCTCCACCTCAACGCGATGGCCACAGCTTCTCTCCTCCACCTCAACGCGATGGCCACAGCTTCTCTCCTCCACCTCAACGCGATGGCCACAGCTTCTCTCCTCCACCTCAACGCGATGGCCACAGCTTCTCTCCTCCACCTCAACGCGATGGCCACAGCTTCTCTCCTCCACACACTCGAAAGGCCGAGAGAGAAAACAAGCTGAAAGGAGGTGACTGCCGACTAAATTGCGTCTCGCCCCTTCAATATTGCTCTAAAAAAAATTTTTTTCGCGTAAAATTAATTTTTTTGACACGGTTAAAAAAATTCGTCTTTTTTATTTTCAGTACGTGTTTATTTTTTTTTTTTAATTACTGAAAACATGAAAACCGATACAAAGGCCCGATGCCAGTGTGTTCTGAATGGCGGTGGTATGTTGAACTGACCTTCACATGTAATTCGCAGACAACTCCCCAGACGGCGCTCGTTACTCAAAAAAGGTCACCGTCGCAGATTGGAACTTTCGGTCGTGGAGAATGGTAGACCAATGCTTGTGCTTAGCGGCGATATGAGGTTCTTTGCCCTTCTCCATTAAATCAGAATTTAATCCGAGATTATATTCCGTTGCAATTCAAGAAGGTAGGGCGAGGGAAAGGAAGGCCGTGGAGGAGGAAGCAGACGGAACGCTGGAGAGAGGATGAGGCTTCCCGCTCTCCTCTCCACTGTTCCGTCTGCTTCCTCCTCCCCGGCCTTCCTTTTCCTCGCTCTTAGCTAGGTGGCGCAAGCCGCCGTTCGATTAAAAGGGTCCAGTCGTATACACATCCATCTAAATCAATTGCAAGCCTAAAACCAACGTTACTATAGACCTTTCCAAAAAGAGCGTCCTGGCCGCCGCCATTTTGCGAATCGAGTGACCCCTATCAGCCAGAAATATTTGGCACCCGCCTGAGCTGTGGAAACCCGGTCAGCGTGACTCCCCACCTGCATTGCGCATTCGGAGTTCGCCGGCTTTTCTTGGAAGTTTTTACTTTATTTGCCTGTTTAGGATGCTTACCCTTTGTGTGTTATCTTCCACTGTGAGAACCAGGGAAAAGCAGGGCTCGTAGCCTGCTCGGCCTTCGCAGGAAACGAATGAAGAGAGCGAACGTCAAGCAGCCCGCGACGCAGGCAGTTCGACGTTCTTGTAGGATTATTTCCGTTTAGATAATCTCCAAAAAGCCTTCCCGGCTATGTTCCGGGTCTTCGCGAAAAATAGCTGATAGGGTCGGGTCCGGGGTGTGGGGACGGAATAGACACGTTCGTTCATTTGCTTTGAAGCTGTGCAAAAAAGCAGCTCTCTTCTAAATGTTCCCCAAAACACACCGGATTCCGTCCGATTGCCGTGAGGTGACCATCGTCGATCGTCGACACTGTATATTGGACATGCTGTGTTATTTGAGACCTTTCTCAACTCCTGTTCGGATAACGCGGCACCGTGGGGTACGTACAATATATGTTGTTCGATTGATGATACTGGTTGAATTTCATGCAGTTCATGCAGTTCAGATATCCTGTGTGGTCAAATATTTTCGACGGCTAAGACCTTTGTAAATTGACACGGCTGAGCGTACGGTGCCGTAAAAAGATCAACATAAAATGAAACAAATTTTCCAGTTGCATTTGTTCTGTCGCGCGCGGACTCACCAAAACAGCTTTCATTTCTTCGTTTTTGTTCAAAACAAATTAGTACAATGCATTCTTAAAAACCCCGAGAAATTCTATTCGCCATAGAACACAAAAAATAGAACGCGGCAATTTAGCCTCCACCAGCGCCCGGAATTGCGTCTACGCAGGCTGCCACAGCCCACTTACTAGAAAACCCACAGCTCAGCGCAGTCGGGCAACACTGACGTACCCTCCCAAAACCAGGGACGTCCGCTGTAAATCGCTTTGTTCGAGACTGCCGCTGGAAAGGTTTATAGACCGTTCCATTAGGGTAATAGCAGAGAGGGTAATAGAGAGAAAAAAATGCCCTCCCCCTCTCACCCCCCATGTCGTCTCTCCGCCGAGTGGGCTGTATACCTAGCATCCGGCTGGCGTGCAAACTCTGTTTAATATCGCGTCATTTTGGAAATTTCAAGCGCAGATGCGCAGATTTTGGTATGCCAGATATCGTATAATACTATGCTAGATAAAAAGACTAACAGGGTCCAATTTTGCTGTTACCTGCGTGCAACTAAAAAGAAAAAAAAAGGGAAAACTGTGTCAGATTGGCCGGAGATTGGCCGGTCTCTCCGGCGAAAAGTAAATTCGGTTGCTGTACCTTTTTTACTATACAAACTTCGTACTGGTGTAGGCCTTTAGCGATTATGAGTGGAAGTCTGAAATAATAAATAAAAACTTGCTCTCCTGCCGCAATACACGCAGTAGTTGAGGGTAGTACTGCCGGCTGTAACAGAAAAAAGATACTGGAAACGACTTAATTTTCGCGGGCTAAACTTTTCGCGAATCGGGCCAAAGCTGAAAATTTGAAATTATTCGCAGGTTCTAATTTTCGCGAATCGAGTGTAGCTTCCGTAGCGTTCACATATTATCCGAATTGTTCACGGGACGTATTTTTCGCGAATTGTAGGCGATTCGCGAAAATTAGGTCTCCGCGAAAATTTAGTCGTTTACAGATGCTAATTGATCATTTACCGAACTAGAACAACAGAGAGCTATAGGCTGATTTTGGAGGAGCCATACCTATTCTAAGAACGCGAACCACTTCACAACGGCAGACACGAGGGAGAGTTCGATGTTCGGTACAGCCCGCCGGTACAGCCTAGAGTAACTGTATAGACCTTTTTCGTAAGGGCGCCGCCATCTTGAAATGTCGTCACTTCCAGTATGGGCGAAAACATTGTTTTGCCGTCGCCACGCCAATAGAAGGCATTTAGGACAAAAACGTAACCGTCACACATTCTCGTTTTGCCACCCGTCTATTTTTTTACTATTTGCAGGTTGAAACGTTTTGATATTTTCTCGTCGCCCATACCGGATATGCCTACTTGGCGGTCGGGGGCGAGAGTAAGCAGAAAAGGTGCTCTAGTACAGCCCAAAGATGGAGAAGGGCAACCTCCCGGTTTGTCGTCTGCTAGCGGAGTTGGGCGCGTGCCCTCTCTCTCGTTTTACCCCGCCGAACCCGCTGAATTTCCCGGATGTATGGAGAGGGCGCTGCCGGCGCTGCTGTCGAACAAAATGGTGCCGCCCAGAGAGCGCTAAATGAAATGGGCTGTTTTCACATGACGTCAATCCGCCATTTTGTTGTTAGTTTGTTCTTCCAAACAAAATGACTAAAATGAAGGATTACATCGCAACCTGTTGAGGAGATGTTAGCGTGGTGAGACTTATAAGCTTCTGTGCTCTATGCATTTAAGGGGTCATGTAAATCCTTGCAATGCTCGCCTTCGACACACGCCAAACAGCTCACAACAAAAAAATGGGGGACAAAATTACGTCAGTGAAAACTCCCTGAGAAGCTCCTCCCACAAGCGTGATGCGCCGGTTTGAAATCCTTCCGCAGTCGAAAGAAGAGTTCACTGGAAACGCTCCCTGTTCCGCTTCAATAGATAGATATTGGCTACAGAGTGATGCCAACTTGTCTCCGATCCCACTTTTTAAGAAAGCGACCTTTGTATTCATCGGAGGGGGAACCGAGCCCCTAAAGCAGCCTTTGTATCCATCGGAGGGGGAACCTAGCTATTCACCGAAAGTCGTATTTGTTTCCATCGGAGGGGGAAAACTCTAATCTCCCTCTCGTGGCATCCACAACGCTAAGTCAAAATCGAAAGATAAAGCATATATGTACAGAAAGGCAAGACCCTCCTCGCGCGTTGGCCGCGACGTCACGGAAACGATGGGACGCTATTGGATGCGGAGGGATATATGATTCCCTTTGAGGAGCATTTGCCGCTACCTTCTTGACTTGTAAGTTGTAACTTACTATAGAACCACTCAGTTGGGAAACTGCCATAAAGGCTTGCTCTGAAAAAGTGGCACCGATCCTTATCCCAGTACCGAGCGGAGCTAATGGCGATCGCAACGCTGCCATTTCTCTCGCAGCGGCCACTCCGTGAACTGCACGGCTGCGCTTACTGGTTCCGTTGAGTCACGGAAGGGCTGGTGGCGCCATCTCGCAGGGCCATCTTGCAGTAGCCATATAAAGCAACTTTTATGTTTCAACTCGTCGCTAAAGGGTGGCGCTGTTGTTGTATTAAGCTCGGTCTTGGTGGACGCCAGCGGCCCAGGTTTCAAGGGTGAGTTTCCCAACTGAGTGTTTTAGTAAGGTTGCCTAAAACTTAAATATATATACACGTTTGCAAGTAATGTCTTTGGGCGCCACCATCTTGCTGCTGGGGAACCAAGCTAATCACGAAATTATCGTAAGTTTTGCTCAGGTTACGACGGAATCCTACGACGATCAACTCAGCATGGCCGACAGCGTCGCTCAGTTACTTGGTCGCGACGACCAACGGACGTTTATTTTTGTACGTGCTCTTCTCACACGTCACGACTACAAGCAGCAAGAAAAAAAGTAAAAAGTACTTGAAATAAACCACGACGAACAAGAACGCTGGATCCACAAACACCCGGGAAATGCTCCAACGGCCACGATTCCACTGACCCCGTCCAAGCGAGCTCGGCAGATAGGCCTAGCAGCGGCGCAGCGGTGCTCCGACGGTCCTTGGCCAAGACCGTCTGCCCACGACCGGCTGGCGTGCTGAATGGAATATGCCCGCGCGACCCTTGTGAACCCTTCAATCTCTTCCTCTTGTCATCGCCTCGTTTTGAGAGGCAGCGGCGACTCTCGCCGGTGAAAAAGCGGTGAATCCCCGACAGACGCAGGAAAGGTAAAACAGCCATCGCTTTGACTATAGCAGTCGTAAAGCAGACGACGTTAACTGCACCAACCCGCCGACGAAATACGACGCCCGTCGAATGAGCTTTTAAAAAACACTGAACCTAGGGGAAAAAAAATTATTCTCTACCTGATTAGGATAGGCATGTCTCAATATAAATGTTCGTAAAAAAAAAAAGTGTTTTGCTCAAAATTTGATATATATTTGCGACTCAATAAGAGCGTCAAAGCAAGACACGTAATACTACGTCACGGGAGCGTGTGTATCACTGCGCCAAAGGGCCGATTTTCGTCTGCTGGGTAAGAGTCGTTTGTTGCGAAACTAACTTCTTCAGATGAACGTTTGCCGCCTCAAGATTGCTGTCGGCTAGAGTAGCGAGCTCTGGGAACAGTTCATGGGACAACCATACGCTCAATTTACCCGTGAGTCTGTGGTAGCTGCTAATACAGATGTGGCGTCACTTTTTACAGCTAGTTTCCCGAGTTTCGTGTCCGTGGACAAATAAATCTCGACACGAAACTCTAGACAGCTACCGTCATCTATAAGGGACGGCGGCAACCAGACAACCGGTTGTCTGGTTGCCGCCGTCACTCATGGATGGCGGCAACCTTTCCACTCTGGCTTGCCGACTTGCGGCCGGTCATTACTTTTTCCTTCGTCCTCGTCTGTTTTTCGCGGTTTCCTACGTTCTTATCAGTTGCCATTTGGAGTCACGATGGGTCGGCCACGTGCTCTTTCTTCGGAGGAAGAAGAGCTGGAGCGGAAGGAGCGGCGACGTTCGCAGCAGCGCGACTGGTTCCGCAACCGCCGCGAAGCCCCTATCGCCTCAAGTTACACTGCGTCGAGCGCTTCAGATTCCCATGCGAAAGAAGAGCAGATCGCTCGCCTGGAAAGCCACCACCGAGAACAGAATACAGCTCCGCTGCTCTTCCTTCTTCACAAGAGTGGAAAGGCTGTTAATTTTTTTTTTTTAAATATAATTGAAACTTATCAATTTGTAAATTTTTATTCCTTATTTTTTATATATTCTCGGTAGAGATGGAATCGCATGAGTTCAATTGCCGTTAAAGGCTCAACCGCATGTAAGCGATTTAGCGAGCGACAAAAATTTATCACTGTCGCTCGTCGCGTAGCTCGGTTTTTGGATTTCTAGAAAATGTCGCTTATCGCATTAGTCGCTTGCTCCCGTCGCTCTCATGCGGTTTGCCTCGCCGCGCGAGTGAGCGAGCGACAGCGAAGCGGGTCGCCGTCACTTGTCTCGTCGCTCGCCAAATCGCTTACATGCGGTTTATACTTGAAAACCTGGAAATACTGTTCGTCGCGGACGGCGCTGTTGCTGTGGCGGTAACGAGGCCTCCGTGGCTTCGACAATGGAGTGCTATCACGTGACTTCATGCGACGCTCTTATTGGAGTGCTATCAGGCGACGCTCTTATTGGGTCGTGGGGGGCAGCAGCCTCCACAGTTTGCCAAGTTATTGTGAAACGGAAGCGCTCAAAGTTCGCTGGACCTCCGGAACGCTATCATCATTATCCCACAGAAATGCGATTTCGGTTTCGTCCGTAACTCGAAAAATTCGTATTGTGGCACGAATATTGGGCAAATTTCTTTTTTCGACGAGCATTAATTTTGAGACACGCCAGTCCTAACCTAGTAGAAATTTTTGTTTTAATCGTCTAGCCCCAGCAGAAGCTAAATTGATCCCATAAGTGTGACATCACTGTTAGAAACAAACCGTTGCGTTTGTTGGAAAAATACGTGGCACAGGATTTCACTCAAAAAGAACCACCATTCAAAAATCGGACGTGAAATTTAAACGTCTAAAAATAATATATATAGCCCACTGAGCACAAGATGTCTCGTAGCCGGCTTGTAAAGACGTCTATAACGCATCTTTACAAGACGACTCAAGATATCTTGATGCAGACGTCTAAAAGACATCTCAAACAGACGACTCACGTCTAGGGCGTCTTGTAGCTGTCTCTCTAGGAGACGCCTTGCAAGACGTCTTGTAGCCCCAAAAAGAGGGAGCGTTATGAAGTCTACAGGGCACCTACAAGATGATTCAAGACGTCTAATACCCGGGCCACACGGGCAACTCGAATGCCATTTACAACGAATGAAATTTGAACGATCGGCCAATCAGCGCGCGACACTCCGAGAGTGGGGCGTTCCACGCGCGACAGATCGCGAGCCGATTCGTTGATCACACGAATGTCATTCGTTGTAAAAGGCATTCGAGTTGCCCGTGTGGCACGGGTATTAGGCTATCACGTCTTGCCAAGGCATATACAAGACCTCTTGCTCGTCTCGCCGAGACGCCTTTAGACGTCCAATAGACGACTTCGTGTTCAGTGGGTAGGAAGCCTAGATTTCACACTTACCAAGACATAAGTTTGCCGGGGATCGGCTGTTTCTGAAACATTTGCGACCGCAACTTTTGGTCCTCGAGACATCTTGACATGCCTGCTGCAAACGACGAGCGCATGACGAACGCACACGGAATGACCTGAATATGCCGTCTGCAAGTTTGAATCGTTTGCATGATACGATTTTGATCTTGTATTTATTAGGAACATGGCAGGTCTAAGAAAACTTATCAGGTTTATTTGCGTAAAACTCACCACACGTACGGAGATCTGCTAAAAATACAGAAAGAAGCATCTGTTTAGAATCTATCAAAGCAACGCGAGGCCTTTTAATTTTGCAGTTGATGTGTTTTCACTACGGTTGATCGAACGCCATTTCATCGAAACAAGTTTTAGAGAACGGGTACGTTTTACCGAAGCTCGGTTTAGAGGAACACCGTTTATCGATAAGGGGATGCTGTTGAAAAAAAGGCTCCCCTACTTTGCGCGTGTATCACCATGGGGCGCGTGTTAACCCAACCGGCACCCCCACTCACGCCGCTTCGCGACGGCAGTCTGCGGCAGCTCATTACAAAAGTGTGAACCCACCTGGCCCAACCGTTCACGCCCCTTCGCGGCAGCCGAATTCGCCATAAGGAGGCTCATCGCTATTTTCTTTAAACTGGGATTCTATAACCGGGGGTCTCTAAACCGGCGTTCGCTAAAACGAGCTTCGGTAAAATGGATGCTTCCGCACTTTAATGCTGAACGGTACGAGACCCCACAATTCGTTTTTCAGGCTCGCGTCGCTGCTTGTAATCATCAGCGAGAAAAAAGTCTGCCGATTCTGCCGAGAATAGACTTGTTCCAAAACTCAAAGTGCCTCGTCACGGCGCAATGCCACGTTATGCATTGTGGGAATCAGTGGGAAGCAGAATCCATACGCGCTCCGCTCCAGACCCAAAAGTTCTCAGAATGCAATGTGCGCGCCGACAGATTTATGCATCGTCTATTAAAGTTTCGTCGCTCGTCACCAGTTTAATTTAGTGCAGTCGTGTACTCCCTCAGAAAGAACCAACGAACCTGTGAAGCCATCGGGTACTCTGCCAGCAAGGCAAAACCGGATGTGAAACTTTACTACGGGCTTTTATCATCGCTTTATGGTAGAGACGGTAGAAAGTCTTCATGGTTAGATATTAAGACACAATGCTTACCAAAAATTATTTACTTTTTTATCGGACAATTTTCATCCTCCCAAGCATGGGCGCTGCCATCTTGGAATCACGTGACGCGGCAGCCATTCGGTTGCTTCAACTTGCTGCTCCGCTCTCCCCTCCGCGCCTTGGCGAATGCGTTGTATTCGTGTTTTTTGTTGCGTTTCACTGCGCTTTCTTGCCTTACTTCAGAAACTAGTCCGATACATCTATCCGACGTCCAAGACATCACGAGGGTTCAAAGGTCCTTATGACAACTAAGGTTTGTTTACTAATAGTGGCGGAACATTCTCAGTAAGAAGCGCATATATTTATATCGCGCATTTAGGATTGGAAGGCGTCAAGAATAGTCGGCGCAAGGAGACTATATCTGTATTTCCTGAAAGTATCGTTCTTTGCATTTATGATATATCGAAAACAGCTTCTGTTGATTATGTGAGGAAACTCGCGGAGGAGATAGGCAACGAACGTTTAACTTGTATTTTATCTGAGGCTAGAAGTAATGGTACTTCAACATCGGGCGATTTGTTTGTTCATAATATCACACCCACATGTGCATGAGGTTCTCAGTCTTTTTTTGCGACTTAAATATTCAGTTGGTCATTTTACTTATGAAGTTTAAGAAATTGTATACTGTGCTCGCTCCCATTTCGACAGTCATTTAATTGATTTATTGATTATCTTTTGATAACCAGTGCCATCCACTGAATTTATTTTAACACACAGGTTGGTACTTCCTGCATAAGGAACTGCCGCAGACAACTTAACAGTACACTCTAAGAACTATCACGCTGAACCTCACGCTAACCGCGAGTTTCAAGCGTGGAACCGCCATCAACGACGGGAATGACGCTTTAAGCACTATGTGATCAAGAATAAGCGTTTGTTTTCTTTCTCCAAGCGTTTTTTTTTTTTTTTTTTTTTTTTTTTCGGACGGGATCAAGAGCGTTAGCGTGACGACCGCAAAACACACGCTTGAATTTTCGGAAACACTCGCGCGTCTCCTTTCATTGTCACGCTAATATATATCCGAATGGATTGACCCTTCCGAAGATGCACCTGCGCGTGCATTTTTGTTGATGCGAGCTCTGTTTCTGGAAGCACAGACGGCGCGTGCGTCCCCTTTTTTGGCGGGAAAAGCAAGAAAGCCGTCGCGCTATTTCCCTGGCTCGCTCAGTCAGTTCCCGACACGCTTTGTTTGTGGCTGGACCAGCTCGACTTTGAATGCGACTGGCGAGGCTTAGCGGGAGACGGCGTGTGATTTCGGGCACAGTGTGCCATGTTTACAGCACTAGACGTGCGTGGAGTGCCGCGGGGTCGCTGCACACACGAGTACGAGTGCCCCGAATCCCTGCGCGAGACGAAGCTGAATGCAAGCCAAGGAAAGGGCTTCCCATTTGGCTGATGTCTTTACTGCGGCCATTCGCCAGCTATCCATGGACGAATACGATATTTGGGTAAGAACCCTGTTTTCATTTGGCTTATTTGTACAATTTTTTTTTTTTTTTTTTTTTTTAAATAAAGAGTGTAGCCCCCAAGCTGAAATGTGTTTGCCTTTTCCTATTTAGTTCGTTTTGGACTGTTCCTTTTGGCAACTGAAGCCTAACGAGGTCTCTCTCTTTGGGCTTTAGACACCAAGGATACATTTCCTAAAATCTTCACACAAATTCCAGTTATGAACAGCGCGCAGCTAATTGGCGCAATGTACCATGCGTAACATGCATTATCTGCGCGACGAATTGGGGCAATTTCTTTTGATTCACAACTGCCATTCGTATATGTGCGTAATTATACATGAAGCAGCACGTTGGGCTTCCTTGAACTACTCAATTCGCCTGGTGAAGTCACTAGAGAGATTTAGTAGATCGATTTTGAGCTCCGATAACGATATCAGATAAAATATGATGCATGGGCGCCCTCGTGTTTATACGCTTATTACGGCGTACGTTTTCTCCACGCTTTGACGATGACGCCTTCTAGGCGTGTGAAATGCGCGTCGTGGTTGAAACGTCTGGCCGCGGGCATTGGGCTTTTTCGCATTTAGTATATCGTCCCAATAACTAAGATTATTGGGACGATATACTAAATGCGAGAAAGCCCCATGCTCACGGCCAGAGGTTTCCACCGCCATGCGCATTTCACACGCAAAGAAGCCGTCATTATCTAAGCGTGGAGAAAACGCATGCCGTAATAAGCGTGTAAGCACAAGGGCCCTCTCACGCCTGCAAAGCGTTAAACCATAGCACAGTTCACGGTTAGGAAGCGTGAATTCTAAGCGTTGAAAAACACTACGCTTAGAACAAGCGTGTAAAAAATCGCTTTGCGTCACGCCTGCCAAGCGTTAAACTATAACGCAGTTCACACATAGGGAGCGTGAATTTTAAGCGTTGAAAAATACCACGCTTAGAACAAGCGTACAAAAAATCGCTTTGCGTCACGCCTGCCAAGCGTTAAACTATAACGCAGTTCACACATAGGGAGCGTGAATTTTAAGCGTTGAAAAATACCACGCTTAGAACAAGCGTACAAAAAATTGCTTTGCGTCACGCCTGCCAAGCGTTAAACTATAACACAGTTCACACATAGGGAGCGTGAATTTTAAGCGTTGAAAAATACCACGCTTAGAACAAGCGTACAAAAAATCGCTTTGCGTCACGCCTGCCAAGCGTTAAACTATAACGCAGTTCACACATAGGGAGCGTGAATTTTAAGCGTTGAAAAATACCACGCTTAGAACAAGCGTACAAAAAAATCGCTTTGCGTCACGCCTGCCAAGCGTTAAACTATAACGCAGTTCACACATAGGGAGCGTGAATTTTAAGCGTTGAAAAATACCACGCTTAGAACAAGCGTACAAAAAATCGCTTTGCGTCACGCCTGCCAAGCGTTAAACTATAACGCAGTTCACACATAGGGAGCGTGAATTTTAAGCGTTGAAAAATACCACGCTTAGAACAAGCGTACAAAAAATCGCTTTGCGTCACGCTTGCTCTGCGTGACCATTTTTAAAGCGAATACTGCGCACAAAAAAATAACATCGTTTCTATTTGCAAATTCAAAACGCGGTGTGGGATCAATGCATGCGCAATGTTTTTTTTTTTACGTACGTGTTTTTTTTTTCTTGTTCCAGTACCTAAAATACGCAATATTTGACGCAAAAAAACAACAAAAAAAAAGCCATCTGTGTAACAATTATTTGAGTCCAGGATTGTGGATGGCGAATAGAGGTTTACCTTCGGTGGCTGGCGACGCCGAAATTTACAAAGTAAATCTGTTCAAACAAATCAATATTTGTTCACACAGGTCCGTGAAGTGGTGCCTAGCACTAGAATTCAGCCAAACTTTCCGGGCTATTTCTCCTTCTGCGGCCTTCCTGTCACTTCTATCATATCTAGTCAGGCACGTAGCCGGGGGGGGCGCCCCTCCCCTCCCTCGAAATCTTCCATTTTGCTGGGGCCTCCTCTCCCCCCTCCCCATCATAGTACAACATTTTGTCATTTTGTCCCTTTTAGAAAGGGAGGGAGTTCTGGAAGAAATGATGTGTTTTCTGTATGTTTCCCATTTTCTAACGGTGGTCACTGCCCTGTTGTGTTTCTGTGGGAAAAGTTATTGCATTCCTTCCTTTCTTTCATGTTTGTATGGGTTCTTGAAGGCTATTTAAACACCAACTTTAGTCAAATAACTTCAGCGGTGTTTGAGACCTCTGTGTTTGTCCGTTCTTTTTTTTTTCCCATCGGGGTGTTTTTAATATGTTCAAATACCACCAGCTCGTTTGCACCCTAACCTTCTGTTCAGTATGTTCCCATGTAGGGGATAGACCCTTTCCAAAAGTGCGCACGAAGCGTGTCATTGAACCCGAGTTCATGTCGAGCGCTAACGCAGCAGTCGTCAGCGCTCGTGTACATTGCACACTCAAAGTGCATGCCCAAAATATGGCATTCTTGTATAATTGACGCAGCAGCCACTGGAGGGTGCACACTTTTCAAAGGTCCATTATAAGGAATATGCAACATCCATGCCACTTTGTGGCATCTCAAATAATGCTTTTTGCCTTTCCAATGGAGGCTCAGTCGATCACAACTGTCAGCAGCAATGTGGAAACTCAAATGTAATTATTTATTTTTTGTCATAATCATGTGTGGTCGTAAGCATTTGCTACATTCTCTAAATGCATCTTATGACACAAAACAAACTGCAAAACCACTATGGCTGTTCAATTCCAGATCAAGCCAGCATTGTTAGGGCAAATGCACATCTTTACAAAGTCGTCACAAGGGTTTCGACAACTTTATGACCCGAGCACTCTTTTTGGCCCGATACGTGAGAGACGAATCAACTGTTCATAAAAGACTGTTGCCAGAATTCCGAAGATAACGTCCAAAATACAAGTGAGCATTAAATAAATGCACTCGCAGAACAACAGCCTATTTGTAAATGTGGAGCGTGTAATATTACTTTGGTCAACACATTTAAATGCAGTGTAAATGCTCATCACTAAAAAATACAACCAAGCAAATGTGTGCGTTTCTGTGCACGTTACCCAGCCATGACACTTGAGGAATCTTTCTCGCGGCCAAAAAAGCTTGAGAAAGCACGTCGTAATGTCAAACATAAGACAGTTTAGGAAGAAAAAAAATGGTCATAATAAATTAGACATGAATGACAATGCAAAAAACACAACAATACCATGTCTGAATATAAAAAGTTGTACTCTCCAAATACCTTTTTTTCCGTTATCAAAAAGAGGTAAAATGCATTTAATGTGATGAATACACTCCCCCTCCTCCAAAATTAAGATATGTATGAATAAAAAAAAAACAGTTCGTTGGAAACCTGCCAAAAAATGTGCCAAGAAACAGATAGTTTAAATCTTCTGCGCAAAAGGTGCAATAGGTTGTATCCAAATGATGCACAAATACCAAAAATTATCAGCCATTTCTGCATTCACACGTTCCCATACATTCTCCCCTTTCCACAAACAACAGCTCATTCAAAGATTGCACATCTGTCCAAGTCGGTCAAAGGTACCAGGTTGAAAGAAATCTCACGTTGCCTTTAAACCTGGACCCGTAAAAGCCTCTTCAGAAAGGCAGAAAATGTTTCCCTTTCCCTTTTCTCGTTCACAAACAAGACACAAACTCCTTGTACGAACTATGGGGGACCTCACGGTTCACAAAAAGTATAGAATCAACATAGCCAGGACTCCATGGGAATCTTTAAATGTGGCTTACTTGTCATCAATTATTGAAGAAATGAGAAAGTGACCTTTCTTCCTTTCCCAATTGGAGATCGGCCTTCAAGACTTTACATGCCAGTATCCCCCAGTCCCAAGGGACATTATGCACCATCATCGCCATAACCAAGGCTCTTTCTGCAATGGTCAGCAGCAAAACCGTAGTATTATCTGAGGCATGCACCAAGCACTATTTCTAAATCATTCATGCCACAAAATCTTCAAAGCACAAGGTTAATCCCATAGTGTAGATATGCACAAAGAAAAGTGACTTGACATTTGTCAAGCCTCCACAACATCTTCCACTTCCCTTAATAACCTCAGCAAATCCACCGACAGCGCCAGGATAACCGCATTCAAACAGCATTCAAACCCCAATCAACTACCATCCTAACAATACACGTTTGAGAAGAGCTAGCCATGTAGGAACATCGAAGTTTAGTTTTCAAAAGGCCGGGTCATTTGTTCTGGTAAACAGCATAAAGTCAGGGAGTCAACCATTACCCACCAAATGTGTAATATATGCCAAATACTGGGTAGGGGAGAGTCGGGAGGTTTGGGACGGTTGGAGGAATGGGACAGCTCGTTTATCTCTCCAGGAGTTAGTTCAAACACGTTCATCGGCTGCTCACGAGATGGCGCTAGCATACCGATAGCCTGGCTGTAATGGTGGCCGTCTTCAGCGGACGGAGCTTTCTCTGACTACAACTTTCGTTTTTCACGTGTCAAAAGTAAGTATCCGCTTACTCATTACACCTCTCTCAGTTTTAAACCGCCCTGCCTATGCTGATACCAATTTTTCTTCGAAAACACGCGTTAGGGTCGTGCTTCATGCAATAACAAGTTTAGCCCTAACAAGAAAATTTTCGCCATTGAATGTATTTTTCGTTGGGCGAACCACCTGGGGAGGAATGGGACATTTGAGTCGCGGGTGGAATGGGACAGTGTCCCATTCCTCCCCACCATACGGCTGGTGCTGTGTCTAGCGAATAAGCTTCAATGCTGCGCCGCTTTAGTTCCGAAAGCAGTTATTTTTTATTTGTTATTTAAAGTGTACAAATGCTTGGTGCCGTGATGTTAAATAACAGACAGGCTGTTTCTGCGACACTTGACGTTAAGACGCGCTAAACCAACGGGGCATCATAAAATGCAATGTTTCTCCACTAAAAAGGTGTGATTACTGTACACATTTGCGAGAAGCCCGGAATAAGCACGTGAATAATAGGCAGCAATATGAGTGCTGCTACGTGCATGCAAGGACGTTAAGCGTGCTTGGTGTGCGTGCATATTTAAATTTGCCAATTTTTGATCCATTTCCATTTTCAGGAAGATGCCGCGGGTTTACAAGAGGAAGCATCCCGACAGAGCTCAAACATCGAACAATTTGATCCTGGATGCTGTGAGATTGGTGTGCGATGAAAAGGAAAGTATAAGAGACGTAGCAGAAGCTTTTGAAATATCAAAATCATCGCTTGGCCGAGCAGTGAAGAAGTACAGAGAATGCGGTGACACAGGTGGCATCATGTTCAAGTCCAATTAGGTCTGCGGAATGGTCTTCACAACAGAAGATGAAGTACTCTTGAAAGAATATTTGCTGAAAGCAAGCAAAATGCATTATGGGCTTACGAGAATGCAAGTTCGTTCACTGGCGTACGAGTTTGCAACAGCCTTAAAGAGGAAGTGCCCGGCGTCATGGAAACAGAACAAGGTAGCTGGAAGAGACTGGTTTATGGGCTTTATGGACCGCCATCCCGAGCTATCGCTTCGATCGCCAGAAGCGACCAGTCTGGGTCGGGCAACAAGCTTCAATAAGAACAACGTCGATGCTTTCCTTTCAAATTTGAAAAGTGTCTACGACCGATACAAGCTAACTCCGGACCGCATCTACAATTGTGATGAAACGGGCTTCACAACTGCACACAACCCACCAAAGGTAGTAGCAGCACGTGGAGAAAAGCAAATCGGTCACGTTACATCCGCAGAACGCGGCGAACTGGTGACTGTTTTGTGCACTGTCAATGCCATCGGAAACGCCCTGCCACCAGTGTTCATTTTCCCACGCGTGAGGTTTAAAGATTTTTTTCTAAAGGCGCCCCGGCAGGAAGCCTCGGTTTGGCAAGCAAGGTCGGGCTGGATGTCGAGCGAACTGTTTTTGCTGGCGTTAGAGCACACTGTGAGACATACGAAGTGCTCGAAGGAGGAGCCAATTCTCTTGATACTCGACAATCATGAAAGCCATGTGAGCATCAACACCATCAACAAGGCCAAAGAGAGCGGAGTCATCCTGCTGACCTTTCCCCCACACTGTAGCCACCGCCTGCAGCCACTTGATGTGTCCGTGTACGGACCATTTAAATCTCGGTACAACGCTGCTTGCAATGATTGGCTCATAAATAACCCCGGGAAGACCATCTCCATCCACAATGTTGCACAACTAGTTGGATCCGCCTACGTATTAACGGTGACACAAAAGAACATAATCTCGGGCTTTCAGAAAACTGTAATTTGGCCTTTCAATAGTGAGCCCTTCACTTCGGATGACTACATGATGTCATCAGTCACTGACAGACCCTTAACGTCCGTAAGCGGAGAGGTGTCACGACAGACGGCCACCATCACCGAGAAAACGGACAGCGCAAGCCGACTGGAAAGTGATTTGAACTTTCGAGACAAACGGCCATGGAGCTAGCAACGTCTCTACAGATGTCTTCCACCTACTGTCGCCAACGCAGCCTCGACGTCAACTGCATCTCCCAGCCGGATTGTTCCGAGCGACCTAAGGCCCTACCCTAAGGCTGCACCGCGTAAGACAGGGCAAAAAGGAAGGAAAGGACAAAAGTCCTTACGGATACACCCGAGAAGCATGCGATTGAACAAGAAGCTGCAGAGAGGCTGGCACGACAGAGTCTGAAAAAAAGAGCGCTTATCACAGCTAAGACTGTCGCCACTACCCGCCCAAAAAGAAACGGCGACTTCAGAAGGAGTTCAGTTCTTCAAGGGAAGACGACACTGTTGCCCGTTGCATTGATGATTCAGACAGTGGACATGTCGGGTTCCGATAATGAGAGGCGGGACATTTCTGAGGCCGATTGTCCAAACAAAACTTTTCAAGTGACAAAAGGCGATTTTGTCCTTGTCAGATTTGGTAAGAAAAAATCTGACGTTTATTACACGGGTAGAGTCGAAAGTAGTGACAATATTGACGTCAGTGTCCAGTTCCTACGAAAGAAAGAAGAGAGCTCAAAGTTTTACTTTCCTCCGCAGAAAGATATAGGGACTGTGCCAATAACGGATATTGTGAAGAAGCTGCCAGCGCCAAAAACTATTGGGGGAACGAAGCGCCTGCAAGCTTGCTTCAAGTTTGATGTGGAACTATCGGCTTTTAATGTCCGCTGAAGACGTTGGGACCGATATTTTACTGGCGTCCCATTCCTCCCAAAGGATGTCCCACTCCACCCGAAGGGACGGGTGGAATGGGACAGATTTTAGCTGTTAGAAACTATTTTTTTGCAGTTGCTCTAGAAGTGGCAGTAACCTGTGTTTCGCAGAATTTGCGCAGCTTGTTTCGACTTGTACTAT
>JABSTQ010007612.1:0-101450 GCA_013358835.2 Ixodes persulcatus
TTTTCCCATAATGCAACGCACGGCACCGTCGCCCCATAATGCAACGCGTGGGTCACAAGTAAGATTCGCGCGTTGCATTATGGGATGTTTCCTATAATGCACCGCGCGGTTACGCCGACGACGCTCAAGCTGGAAACGGGCGCCTAAGAGCTGTGGTCTAAAATGTATGGCCATATCAGTACATAATACAAAGACTTTCTAACAAAAGATTTTCTAACACAGAAAGAATGGAAAGAAACTACGGTGGACTGCTTCCTTCAACCAGCAACGACAGTAGTGAATTCCTGCTATTAGAAGCTAAATGCTTTTCGGAGGCTGCTGGCCCAGATAACTAAAAATTTCTTTGTTCGAATTCTTCAGACAAGCATCACAGCTACCAGACGACTGGGTTCTAATTGCCTGGTAGAAAAGCTGCTTTTCTACCAGGCAACTGCACCTGCCCTCTCACTTTTCTTTCTTGAATGGCATGGGTTCGGGCCTGGGTGCCGTACAGCGGGAAACGAGGGAACAGGAGCCCAGGTTGTACTGTCACAGGATACAAGGAAATTTCTTTTATTAAAGGGACAATCATAGACATTTGGGTCACAAATTCATTGCCTTGGTCGACACGGGAGCCGCAAATTTCTGCACATCGCACATGTAAGGTAATTACTTCAGGCAACAAACACCTATTGCACATGGGTAATAGCGAATTGTTACAGCCTATGCGATGTGCAACGATGTTCCTGCTTCTTGCAGGTACGTCCGCCATATTGTGATATCAAAGTTTCGACAATGTGATTTTAGAGTGGGAGTCTGAAGATGTCCACCGATGCCTTTGTAAACTGAGCTCAAGGCGAACTAGAGCTGAACTGTTTCATGTTCCTTCACGTGTAACCAGGCATTCTGTATGCTTCTATGTTTACTCACTGTGCAATACCTCATCTCTTTCTCGCATTCAGTCATATAATGCCATCGCTCCACTTTACCTTTATATATCTGCATCAGTTACAATGTACCGTCGCCATTTAGAGAATCTTACATTTGTCTATTGACTTTATGTGTGTTTAGGATTTTTCTTTGCTGGTGTTATTGTTTTTGTTGCTGCACCACGGGGAAGACCGATGTGGTTGTTTTTGGGCACCCAAAATAAAGATGATTATAATAACCCTGTTGCTGACCCTCCTAATTTGACAGCCACAAATGACAGCCCTTTTTTGCCAGCACTATATATTGTCGCCGTAGCGCTGACCTCTCGTTTGCAGACACCTCTGGACTAGTCAAGTCTGTCGAATCGTTATTTGCTAAGAAAGGTGGTGTTACATATTTCCTTGTGTCTCTGCGGTACAAGGCAGCGTTTGTCTTTGCGTGATCGACGCCTACACAGAGTCGCAAATACTTCCCCAGAAAGTTTTGTCTCCAGTATAACAAGTATATAAAGAATATAGCATGACCACTCTTTCTGAGCACTTGTGCTACCCACTTATCTACGTACTTCTGCAAGCATAAAAGCAGCATTATAATATTAATAAGTTATAACTATCAAAAATTAAACACAGTTTGGTCACTCTGCATGGGGCATAGTCTGATTTATTCGACTTGCAGATTCGGTGTCTATCGGGTCGATTCCAGAAAAGCAGACCATACCAAATTTCACCTGCAGAGTGCAAAGTTATCTAATAGCACTAATAGCATATCAACGAAATGTTGAAAAAAAAAGTAATTCAGCCCATCTTCATCCCTTGGCCATCTCCCATTGCCCTCGTATAAAGAATTGAGGGCTCAATGTCACATGCTGCAAATGAAATGTTTGGCAGTGCCCGTGCACTGACACGCGTATCGGCAGGGTGGAGAATAAAAATGAAGTTGATTTAAATCGCAATTGAAATCATGATTTAGATTCCAATTTTAATCATACGTGGTTAAATTACTGCCAAAATGTAATTTAATTACAAGTACTTTGCTCCAAAAGTAGTTTAACTACAGTCACAATTACTACTACCTAAAATAATTCATTGCAATTAAAAATTTCTTCTAAAAACTAATGAAATTACTTTACTATTGCTTATTTCTGAAAGCGACCCTACTTGGGCCACATAACTTTAAATCAGTTGTTTAGAATGCAATTCGTTTGTTCATTCCTTGCTCCAATGTTTGAGGAGGCATCGCTGTATAAATATCACATATTGTACTTTCCTTTTATAAATTTTGATTAATGATAGAACCTGACAGTTTGGGCAATGAAGTCCTACGTTCTTATATTTTAAGTAATATAAATCAGTTCATATACTCGAAGACGCCAGATCGCTAAAGTAAAATTGGGTTGACACGTTATTGTTAGCCACGAAAATAAAAATGTGATAATTAGGAATATGTAAATATTTTAATAGAGTTAATATAAAACAACAATCCACACGTGCTAATACGACCACATTTACATACAAACGTTTCATGTTATCGTAAATTATTTACAATGAGTTGAAATTATAATGGCTCAGAAATATATAAGAACCGAATTGGGGCCCCCGAATCACTGGTGACAATATTCACAGGTGCGAGGTCAGTCTCAAAATTGCTTATGCAAATATCCGAAGTAAAACCAACAGGAAATAAACTTGAAAATAATACAAAGAAGCAAATGCAATAGTCCTGGAAGAGAGATGTAAAAAACTGGCAAAAAAATAAAAATAATTTTATAGACAATTATAATCTCCAACCCCTACTGAAAGCTGAAGCTCAATTCCTTTAAATATGTTGGCATGTTTACGCTATTGCTTCCTGCTCGCACCGCAGACGGCGCCACACAGTGCCATTGAGGTAGGCTTCTAAGAGGATTGTCTCTCAGCCCACAGTGTAAGCAACAAACAATGCGACGCTACTTTTGTTGAGCATGTCTGTGCATGTCTATGTGTGCGAGTGTGTCACCGAGCGCTAGGCCGCTCTTGCGAACGCCGAGACTTTCAGAGAGGTTCTGTTGGCACCGGAAAGCCTTGCAAAAGTAATTGTAATTGTGCCTCAAAGTTTGTAATTACTGATGCCAGAAAGTAAATAAATTATAATTGCAATTACTTTTAACCAAAAGTTATTAATTACAATTACAAATTACCAGAAAAGTAAATAAATTACAGTAACTCAATTACTGTAATTGAATTACTATACCCAAGTATGATTTTAATCATACCGATTTTACCATGTTGATTGAAATCAAACATTTTTATACAAGATATTTGAAAAAAACATTGATTTTACCACTGGAACCTCAAGCATTTTATTATTTTCAGGCACATTTTCTTTTCATTCCATGTAAAATAATTATCAAGTAATATAGATATGAGGATAACGAGCCAATATAAGACTTATTGAGACAAAAGTAAATCGAAGAATTGAGCGCTCTTTCTAATTTTCAGCTCATTCTTCAAGTATAGCAAAACAAGGGGGAGGGTAGAGTCATAAACAAGAAAACTATGCGTGCATGAACATGCATACAAACTCAAATACCAGCAGAGGGAGGTATAGAAGCAGGAACCCAGACTAAAGTATCTATATGTCTGTGGTTGATCTTGCATGTTCTAGTATAATTAATATTTTGAGAGAAGTAATATTTCTCTCAAAATAATATTTTGAGAGCAATTTAAATGAAATCAATGGTTTTTGTTCATTTTGCCAGTGAGATAAGTGTAATTTGGTTATTTATAAAGTCATTTTCCGTCAATCAATGCAGCCTATTGCCATAAGTGCTCTTTGGAGGCCGAGATTCGCCTACGGATTTCTTGCAGTAAATGCAGATTATGAAGAAGTCTTTCTAGGCCGCTTTTCCGCAGTACACAGGTTTGTAAGGTGAAGCGCACTTTTGAGTTTCTTGCTTTCCTTCAAAACACAGTGTTGCAGGGAGAAGCGCGCTTACGGGATGTTAGGTCTACTGCTTTCCCATCTCACTGCAAGGGACAAGTACGTTTGCTGGTTCTTCGCTTTCCCGCAAGAAAAATACCTGCTGGGGGAAGCGCACTTGCGGGTTACTAGGTGCGCCGCTTTCTCGCTGAACAGCAAAGAGAAGGGGGAAGCCCTCCTTCCATGATACAAGCTCTTTTCTGAGTTTCAAACTGTACCACAAGGCACATTCTTGTAGGAAGGACCGCTTTTGTGGGTCTCGCTATTATGGATAGCGTGCGTTTGTAATGACAAGCGCGCTTGTGGGCTTTTTACTGCACAGATGTTATAGAAAAATGTCTTTCCAGGGGCAAGCAGACTTGCGAGTTAATCATATTTGTGTCTTGAAACCTCTACTTCAGGAATGTTGCTATTGAGATGAAGCACACGTTTTCTCCCAATTATAAGGTTAATGCAAATAAATGGTGTACAAAGCACGTCTCAGCTTCTGTCAGGACTTTGCACTCAGCATACAATATGTATGTAAAAGAAAACACATGGTGATATAGCTTTTTAATTTGATTTATTAAATCAGTATAGAACAGTAACAATCATAAAACTTTCAAAAAATGTTAAGTTGCATAAGCAACGATGTACAAGAATAATGCTTTTTTGTACTGTTTGCCTGTTTAATAGTTCCTACACTTAGAGAGTTCATTTATTAATTAAGGTATCTCTCCGCAATTCAGTGCCATCTAACCTCTGAAACAGTAATTACATTCAGGAAGTCATCTCCAGCTATCCCGTCACTCAGTAGTTCAATCGATCATTCCCTTGCATAGACACATAGGCTAACCTAGCTCGCATAGGACTCCAGCTCGACTGATCGACACATAAGCGTTGCCCGTTCATACATAAATTAGTTCTGAAGAATCATACAAAATTTAAGGTCGCATCAGCAGATGGTGGTCTATGTGTGCTATGGTGGTCTATGTGTGAAATATGATTAATAAATGAAAGATTGTGGAGGGAAGGTAAAAAGCAAGGATCTACCAATATATGGGGGAGGGGGATAGAGGTAGAGGAGATAGAAGAATAAGCAGAGAAATGAAACAAAATATTTAGTGCAGAAATATAAGTGTGCGTAGCTAAGAGGATCATGTAGAGTGAAGATACGGGAGTATAGCAAAATATTGTAGTCTAGCCGTGGGTCTCATGGTCAGGATCTTGTCAGGAGACCAAAAGGAATGTAGAATATTCTAAAAAGGTTTCAGAGAAAATTATTCATACAAGGTTATTGTACCAAATGTCACCATATGAGATTTTATGGGGGAATGCCCCTACCAGTGATTATACAGGAAACGGAAGTGCACGTGACTCTAGGGAATTTCTCGGAATACTCCAGAAAATTTCCCTCGAGATTTAGTTTCCTTAATGTTTGCAAAGTTCATGCAGGGTTTCCTGCTGATATTATTATTGGAAGCTTCTCAGTTTTGACGCAATTAATCTGAAGTCAGCATCAAGGTGTTTGGAAAATTTTATCAGGACACTCCAAAACAATCGAATATTATGAAAACCAAGTTAATACTCAGAAAAAAACCCGAGAATTTTATACACGTGCAGTAACTGGTCAATCAACGAATGCTTCCACAAAAGGTTGTGCAACAGGTGGTCATCGTATAGGCGGTCGGCCAAGATCAGGGGAGGCCAAACTGACATTGCTCAAGAGCCGCAAGCAAAAGTGTAAATATTTAGGAAGCCGAAAGGAGGGATGGGGGTATTATGGTGAAAATCTCGTCCTTTCCTCGTGCTATCAAGCAGGCTGCGATGTATACTGATGTAAATATTTACATCAGTATACATCGCAGAGCTGTCCTGTTGGTGGTTTTCTCTCGAGCCCTCTTGCCCGCGTGTCACCTCGTCTTTCTCCCCTGCGCCCAGTTGGCTTGTCCTTACAGTCATTAGTACCACTGCTACCATTAAGTCGCTAGCTTTGTAACATGCCATTTGGATTGCAGCTCGGGAGTCTTAGTGACAGCGATTATACTGAGATTACTTGATTGCTTTGATGCTGGACGAATATGCACAGTATGAATGCGGAAATCGATAATGTGTAACAGCTAGTATTTGTTAAAAACAGGTAGAGAAGGTATGATTGAGGCATAATTCAGAGAAATTAGACATATATCCTAAGCATCTTCAATGGTTCAATTTTTTCCAAACTTTAGAACTTATCAGGTTTGAAAGTCCGGGAATCGTTAAAGTTCGAAAATAATAGAATATCTCAACTAAGAAGTTCAAAATGTTTGGAAAATTTCCAAATGTTTTGAAACCCGTTTTTGATCTTTGAACCTCAGGTTAAAAAAAAAAAAAATCCAACATATCTTTCTATATTCAACTGAACAGTCGGTTCAGCCTAATTCTAACTACAGAAATGTAAAGTGGGGCAGCACGTTAGGATGTTGGGGCAGGAGAGAGTATACGCTGCTATTTAATAGACTTACAGGACGGCGAGGGCGACATGCTCACTGAATGAGTCGATCATCACCAGCTGTGATATTACACTCTATGCATTCTACGGTAGAGACTAGGGCCAGACAGCATATGTGACCGAGTGGCCCGGTGAGCTTTAACCGTGAGTGTGTCATATGGTGGGCACACCTTTCTCGATACTGCTCGGTTTGATGGAAGGCGCAAGTGTCAACGCCTACAGAAAAATTAGCCTGGGAAGAAAATACTAAATCTGGCTCTTAGGTGCCTCGTATATGCGAGTGCAGTCCACACATAAAAACGAACACAAAAAACAAATACATAATATGTAAAAGAATATGCATATGCATATTATTTTACATATTATGCATTTATATGATTACAAATTGAGTTCAATAAATCCCAGTTACAATGCTTCAAGTTGATTCCCAGTTAGGTTCCCATTGGTTCCCAACTGGAACCGGCATATCCCAGTTGTAGTTTAAGATTCCAAATGGACCCAGTTAAAAATTTAACTGTCGTATCTGCTACGACCCCGACCCCCGACCCCCCCCGCCCCCACCCCGCCCCTCCCCCCCCCCCCCCCCGCGCGGGTTGCGTACCCCGGGTTCCGCGGGGTACCGGGGGGCCCTCCTATTCGTTCAACCTTCTTGCAGCTGGGTTATGCGCACTTGCTGCTATAAGTGAGAACATTAACGTAAATCAGCTGTTGGCCCGTTGAAAACTACTTATTCGGTGCGATAATCAATGATTCGGGTCACCTTTAAGGTCTTTGTAACAACGAACACCCATCTAAGCGCGCGGGCGCATTCGGCCGTCACTACCGTCGGTCACGCTGGTGAAGGGAGCGCATAGAGCGTCGTGCTACGTTCAGCTCGCTGGCAGTGTAGCGTAGGCTACGGGCCCGAGATCAGCTACGAGACGTTTTTCTCTCAGGACGAGCACCCGGGCTGGAGAAGCGTGCAATGCGAAATGGAAGCAGGAGCCGAGTCGGAGCACGCGTACGCATGCGCTAGGGGCCACGCCAGCCACGCCCACAATAATACAGTCACGTGACACAAATACTATAAAGATGTATTTATATGGATTTGTACTACTTTCATAGCTCATAAATGTTGCTAGGCTGCGTTTAAATAGGTTGTAAATAAACAGATTTTGTCACAAAAATGCTTAGTCACGTGACCTTTTACTGTAAAACTGCATTAAAATGAGACGCGCTTATTTTTATTTTTATTTATTTTGAAGGGCACATTATAATATGTATGTAATAATGATTTGCATTACTTATTTATAATTAACAAGGTGACGTCACTTCCGTTACGTCACTTCCGGCGTCGGAGGAGTGATTTGCACACAGATCTCACTCGGGGTGGTTGGGGGGGGGGGGGGGGGGGGGGGGGGCGGTCCGACGGGCGTCGGAGGAAGTGCGGCTATTTAAAAAAAGAAGGGCCGTAATGCGTTCGCAATTGTGTTAGAAAAACATGTTTTGCGACTGCCGTTATTAAATGCTGGAGAAATGTCGCCTACAAAGCTTCTAAATTTCATGGTTTTTGACGTCACCAATCAAACGAAGCGAGAAGGTGAGGAGCGGAAAAGAAAAGCACCAAAAATCAAAAGGCGCGCGCGCAAAAAAAACAAACAAACAGTTTTTTGCGATGCGTTTTTTTTTTTGTGTGTGTCTATGACTATAACTTGCATCGTTTTAGACAAAAAAAGAAAAAAAAACGACCTTTGGGGTGTCAGTGCCCCTTTAAGACTCCTGTCATTCAAAGCTGGTCAAGAGGGAGGCCTCTTGCCTAGAGCTAGGCAAGAGAGAGGCCTCTTGCCTAGAGGCCTCTCTCCGGAAATCTTGTCAACATAGTGCGCAAGAGAGCTTTGATACATAGGTTGACCGCCTGCAGAGGGTGGGGTTTCCAGTGAGTTCACTGGCAGCAGTGGCGGGTAGTTGAATTAAGAAGTTTAAAGAGGCGCTGAAGGCACGCCACGATAACAGGAGTCTAAGGCCGCTATTTATTCGTTACATGCATTTTGTCGCGCATAATCTGAAGAAAGTGGCACAGCGGTACAATGTCCCGATAGTTTTTTCTGCACCTAAGTTGGGACGGTTATCCAGTAAAATCAACAACCCACGCCCGATCGCAGATCCGTGCGATACCAAGCACAGAAATAAGTACGTGCAATGTACGACTGGCGTAGTTAATGAAATTCCGCTGCCGTGTGGGTCAAGTTATGTGGGGCAATCTGGCAGATGCGTGAATGACCGCGCGCGAGAGCACGCTCCGTCAACAAGGACGACACCTTCCGGGCATCTTGCGGTTCACTGGAGCAGGTGCCCTTGCGCGCCGTCATTCCACAACACTAAGATCCTAGCCAAATATAAAAGCAGAGTGTCGAGGGAAATACGCGAGGCTTTTGAGATTAAAAGTAGGGGGAGTAACTGCATCAGCGAAACTCTCTTAGCCCTTTCCACGAATGAATATGAGTTTTTGAAACGGGTGCTGGGCAAAGATGAGTGACAATTTCTAAGCTGTTGTCGGCACTGAAACTTTTTGGCTGCTTTTCGGGAAGCCTGTCAAATAGCATGCGTACAAACATTTAAAACTGACAGCCCTCACAGTTCTTATAAATAAATCTTTTGTTGTCGAGAATGACTCCGCTGGGCGAGAAATGTAGTGCAGCTCAATAAGACGAGAGTTACCTAGAGTTACCGCGGAGTCGGTGGCGGTTTCGACAAGTTGGGTTTAGCAGACGACAAGCTTGAGGCCTTTGCTACGCGGAATTCGCTCACCCCCGGAAAGCCGCTTTCCCAACATGGAACTTTTTCGACATTCGTGAACCTCTGGGCTTCCCCGAGGACGGTGTTGTTGACGGCAAGTTCCTTTGTTTACTTCACTACGAGAGCAAGTTTGCCAGCCCAGCCGTAGGTGCTCCAGCCGTTTGATTTTTTTAATTGGGATTCGAGCGCTTGGCAAATGTCGATTTGATCTCCAAACATCCGATATTATGATTGCACCACATCATAATATACTCGCCTTCAAGCACAGCATACAAGCTTCAATATTCCTGCAACAATGTGACGTGTTGGGCTAGTTGGTTTGAGGTGAACATCTTTGGAGGAGACAGCGGCAAAGAAACTTGGACAATAGTAAAGGAACAAACACGACAGGACGGCCCTGAACTAACGACTGTTGTTTATTATACAAAAGGGGAAGGAAGAAAACAAGAAGCATCTTAATTAGATAAAAATATATAAACACACACACGCGCCAACCAAGCAGCATATTATGTCACGATAGGCCAAATCACTGGCTACGTAATGCCCGTCATGGTCGATCGCACGTACGCGAACTCTTTGTCAGATAACGCCATTGACGGTTCGCTGACGCATCTCCCGCCAAGTTCTGAAATAAAAAAGGCCTCGATAATTTCCCCTGTCACTCTGTCTCTATGTCTATCCAAAACAGTGGCTTTACTAAAATTAGACTGGCACTTGCAGTCCCTGCAGTGTAAAGGCAGCGACCCCCCGACTGTAGCCCTGAGTGAATACGAATGCTCCCTAAGTCTATCATTTAGGCAGCGGCCCGTCTGTCCAACGTACACCTTGCCACACGACAAGGGGATCTCATCTTATAAACGACGCCAGACACACAAGCCACAAACGGCACTTCGTGCTTTTTGGTGCATTTGTTTTTCGACCGCTTTTCGGCAATAGCACCGACCTTTGCACATATCTGACCCACTTTTCGGGGGGAAAGAACACAACCGGGACGCCATAGCGATTTCCGATTTGTTTAAGGTTATGGGAAACCTGATGAAGATAGGGCACGACCACCATTCTTTTTTTGTCGAATTCAGTCTTCCTCTCCCTCCCTTTAGCTTTTTTCAAAAGGGAGCTTGCCACCTCGGTCAAAAGGGCAGATGGAAATCCTGACAGTTTCAATGTTTTAACTTGGCCGTTAAAGCTTTCCTTCATCAAGTGGACGGAGGACTTTTTTAGGACGGACCCGAGACAAGAGGCCGCTATACTCCTCTTTACCAATTTAGGGTGGCATGACCTATAATCCAGAATGGCCTTTTTTGTGCGTGGACTAAACGACCAACAAACACGTTTTTCTTCAAAGTGCAACGAAAGGCCAAGGAATTTGAGAACCCCTTTGTTGGGTTCTTCAAACGTGAACCTGAGCCCCCCCCCCCCCCCCCCCCCCCCCTTACAGTTCTCAAAAACAGAAAGTACATTAGCCTGCGTGTCAACCCCATCAGCGCGTTCAAACACAACCAAAACATCGTCTACATAGCGAAACACGTTTTTGACGGCGGACACTGCAAGAGCACTTTTTACACTTCTATCCACCTCGCCAAGAGAGATGTCACTGAGTATTGGGGCCACACAGGACCCAATGCAAACTCCCGTTTTTTGTAGAAATATTTTCTTGTCCCATCCAACCACCATCGAGTTGATGTAAAAACTTAGAAGCTCTAGAAAGCTTTCCGGAGTAACACCGCTAGAATTTCTGAACGCTAGTTCTCCGTTGCGCTCAATACAGGACTTGACTGAAGAGAAAAACTGATCATGAGGCAGTGAATAAAAGAGGTCCTCAACGTCTATACTAAATGCCGACAAATGTTTAAACTTATTACTTTCAAAGAAATCCGCCACAGCCTCAGAATTAGTAACTCTGCAAGGGTCTCCAATGTCCAACGGCGATAACTCTTTCTGCAGGTATGACGACAATTGGCGCTGCCAAGTACCTCTCTCAGTTATAATTGCCCTAAACGGGCATGAGTCTTTATGTGTTTTAACACTAAAAAAGACTTCTAGGTGCAGACCTTCCAATTTTTAAATGTTCTCCCCCAACTTTTTCAAGGCCAGGTTCTCGCACATTTCCATGGCCCGAATCTTTGCCCTCTTTGACACAATGTCTGCCCTTTTGAAATTCTTGCTGATAGCAGAATTGGCTTTGTCACAAAACATGCCTACTGGCAACACGACAAAGGATCCCTCTTTATCAGATTTTAAAACATGCAACCCATTGTCCACCATACAGTTGACCGCAGGCGTCTGTTGACCCACTTGTCCTCGCCTTGTTTTTTGACGATGAAGAGTGTCCACACACTCGGAAACGCACCTTGGCCTCTCCGTTTTAGTGGCTCTGTAGGCCACCTTTCTTGCTAGCGTCACCAGCTGAGGAGGTCTTAGGGCTGACACTCGAAAACGCACTTTGGCCGCTCCGCTTCAGTGGCTCTGAAGGCCACCTTTCTTGCTAGCGTCACCAGCTCAGGTGGTCTTAGGGCTGGCACTCGGAAACGCACCTTGGCCGCTCCGCTTCAGTGGACTCTGTAGGTCACCTTTCTTGCTAGCGTCACCAGCTCAGGAGCTCCTAGGGCTGGCACTCGGAAACGCACCTTGGCCGCTCCGCTTCAGTGGCTCCGTATTCCTACATTTTTTGTGTTTCTCCCATAGCCTAGAGTTCTTGTATAGGCTCCCTACGGGAGCCAGAGTTGCGCGTTCATCTCCGTAGCGCCGTCTTTCCTGCACGGCATGTTGATCCCGCTCGTCACGTGACTGAATTCGGCGAATAGCGGCGCCGCGCGTTCGAGGCGCGCGGCGCGCTCAAAAGCAAGGGAACGTACGCCGGGGCGCGTGCAACGTCTACTTTACTGCACGGCACTTGATCCGGCTCCTCACGTGATCGGATCTCCGCGAATAGCGGCGCGGCGGCGGAAACAGACGCGCAACTCTGGCTCCCGTAGGGAGCCTATACAGGAACTCTACCATAGACTTGCGTGCAGTGCCTGGTGTCAAGTAATGGCCGCCGGTGGTGCCACCGGTGGGCTCGCGATCCGTGATCCAGCCTACTACAATAAATATCAGTGGAGCGTGTAGTCGGGCGCCGTTCGTCAGTTATTCCATAGAGTTCAGCCTTTAATCCTCAGTCCAAAACCACAGATAATCGGATGAAAAAATACGACTGCAATCGGACTTTATGTTTCATGAAGACCCGTCTGCCCACAAGATTCTCTGGCACAAGTTTTAGCGCAATCTTGCGTGTGTCCCATTTCTTTCTGGGAAAAGTGGCTCCATTCATTGCTGTGGAATCGCACGAGACACGTGCCGCGCGCCACTTCTGGGAAGAACATGGCGTCTGAAATCTAGCTCAGTGCTGCGCTGTGCCACCATGATCTTCCCAAGGGCTGCACGTTGCATGTTCCTCGTGCATCGACGCACCTTGGGCTACTTTTGAAACATGAAGGGGCTTTATCTGGTTCGGACCTCTAGCGCTACCTTTGGGCGGAAATCGAGCGTTCGGCAATGCGTAGTTAATTTTTGCGGTAAAAAAAACAAAAAAAACAACCTGTTTATTCTTTGGGGGAATGTCCTGTTCTCTATGGCTATACGTTTACATGAATGCGATCGTAGCGCATCGAATCGAGAAGGGACCGATCGCACGCAGCCTACTTCCTCCTCTTCTACTCGTCTGCTACCAATCAAAATAGGCAAATCTCGATTCGATGCGCTACGGTCGCATTCATGTAAATGGAGCACATAAGAATACCTTTGAAGCTCAATTGAAACTCACTGATAATTTTTGTAAGGCTCTGTTAATCCACAGAAAACAGCCACAGTGATAGCTGCGACAAGTCTCGGCGAAGTCGTTGGGTGTCGGCGTCGCGTTCACGCCACGCGCCTGAAATGCGCAAACAGACAAATAAATTGACCGCATCTCCACGTGGTGAATGATGTTGCTTGGGGCGAAGCTCTGGTGGTGCTTGTCTGCGAAGACGCCGAGCCGCAGCATGCCGAGCCTTTTCATTCATGTCAGTAGGAGAATGTGTGGTTTTCTTCTTTTTCTTTTTTTTAAGCAGACAGATGGGATGGCATCTCAGAACCCCCTACTCTTTTTTTTCTTCTTTTTATTTGAGCCTTTTCATTCATGTCAGTAGGAGAATGTGGGGTTTTCTTCTTTTTCTTTTTTTAAGCAGACAGATGGGATGGCATCTCAGAACCCCCTACTCTTTTTTTTTTCTTCTTTTTCTTTGAGCCTTTTCATTCATGTCAGTAGGAGAATGTGTGGTTTTCTTCTTTTTCTTTTTTTAAGCAGACAGATTGGATGGTATCTCGGAACCCCCTACTCTTTTTTTTTCTTCTTTTTCTTTGAGCCTTTTCATTCATGTCAGTAGGAGAATGTGTGGTTTTCTTCTTTTTCTTTTTTTTAAGCAGACAGATGGGATGGCATCTCAGAACCCCCTACTCTTTTTTTTTCTTCTTTTTCTTTTTTCATAACTTTTTTCATCTTTTTTTTTAATTTTTTTTTGCCCTACACGAGCACGTGACCATGTGCTCACGTGCTCGTGAGCACGCGATCTCACGAGCAGAATTCACGAGCACCCGACGCCGGCCTACGGCGGACGGCGGACGGCGGACGGACATGGCTAGCCCCTAAGGAGCTTCGCCCCTAAAAACATTCGGAGCAATACAGACATCTTAGCATTTTGTTTCGAACGTTTTTGTTTCTTCTTTGTTCCAGAGAGCTTGAAAGCGCGTCTCCCGGCACGAGCTCTTGGAATTGAGAGTGCTACGACAGCATTTTGTTATCGGCTATTTTTTTTTCTTAGAGAGCGCTTGCAGTGGACGTTGGGTCCGCCGAAATGGGAAACGTAGAGCGACAGACAACGGATGAGAGGAGAGCCACGTGACTGGCGCTCCGCTGCGGCGAGACGCCGAAACACATTTCTCCCGAGCAAACAAGTGGGTTTCGGGTCCTCGCCGCTGTGAAAGCTGTGCACTGACGTCCAGGTTCCCCGAGAAATGGCTCTTTGATGCTCTGTGCTACCAGATCCTCGCGCTCGAAATCTGCAACCGGGCGTTCTATGGCTTCGTGGTTGAACTGCCAGGCTTTGTGAGAATAGAGGAGGCTATGGTGCTACAAAAAACCTATTTATAAAGAGGGATGTTAACGCTGTTGAGTAGATCTTTGGTAACGCCTCCGCCTCGCACGCAGCGGATCCAGGTTCGATTCTCGCGGGCGGTGGGCGATCTTTTTCAAGGGTTTGGCAACAGCGAAGACGGACGCCCCACATCGCCAACGACAACGACAATGACAACGACAACGACAGCAACGACAACAACTACAACAACGGACGTCATTTGCAATGGTGGGAAGAGCTCATCAGGAAGTCGCTTGGTATGCAAGCGGCGATTCATGTTTGTAAACTGTGAAAGGGTCTCACGATAGGGACGTCGGCTGCGGCCAGATTTAGAACGTGCAAGCATTACAGCCATATAAAAACTTGTAAGCATTGCAACTAGAAAAAAAAACAAACAAACACAAAGGCTAGAAAATATATATTGATATTTTTGTTTTTACATCATGACTGTTATCAATTTATTTAGGTTTATTTTGCCTCTAGACCCATGGCAGGCCCCGAGGAAACATCCACCTACATGAAGTGAAAAAAAGAAAAAAAGAACTTAAAAGCTTTGGCGAAAATTTTACAGTCATCGATTTGGCTCAAAATTTGTTCAACACATTAAAATACACATCTGAATCGGTAACCCAGGTTATAATTCACGATGATATTTTTCCCACGATGTTATTTCAGTTTTATATTAAGCGTGACGTCAAATGCTGCAATAAAGGGGCAGCCTGTTCCTCAAAGCTTACGAGAAGTTTGACGCTCCGAAATATATACGGGAAAAGCTCACGGCATTACAAAAAAGAAATGTGCACAAAGTTTTTTCTTAGACCGCCGGCTCAAATTGCAAGTTATATTCAGGGTGCTTCACGAAAGGTGGACAAATTCGATATTGCGAAAACTACGCGCCACAACAAAAAAAGGCTCGTGTCGTTTTTGTCCTATTTAGAAAAATTATTAAAGTCCGGGATGATTAAGTTGTTAATTATTTTCGCGTAATTAACTTTTTTAATATTGTGTTTAAGGGCATGGCTTCAATTAGAAAATTGCTCAGAATCATCGAAAGACACTAAATCAACAAATTGCAGAACGGTAGAAGGCACGCGAAGCATTTTACGGCTTTCTGCAAAACCGCACAACTTCGACGGGTTTTTAAGTTTCGGTTTGCTATCGGAGCGCATCTCGGCCCCGACGGCACCGCGCCCTTTGGAGAAATAGTGCAGCCAGCCTCTGCTGCGTCGCGCGATGACAGCGCAGCAGAGGTTGGTTGTACTATTTCTCCACGGGGCGCGGTGCCGTCGGGGCCGAGATGCGCTCCGATAGCAAACCGAAACTTAAAAACCCGTCGAAGTTGTGCGGTTTTGCAGAAAGCCGTAAAATGCTTCGCGTGCCTTCTATCGTTCCGCAATTTGTTGATTTAGTGTTTTTCGATGATGCTGAGCAATTTTCTAATTGAAACCATGTCCTTAAACACAATATTAAAAAGTTAATTACGCAAAATAATTAACAATCTAATTTTCCCGGACTTTAGTCATTTTCCTAAATAGGCCCCTGGCCCAAGACCAACACGACACAAGTTCTTTTTGTTGCGACGCGTAGTTTTCGCAATATCGAATTTGTCCACCTTTCGTGAAACAGCCTGTATAACGATGTTAGCGCACTCGAGAGCTCGGGAAATTTTGGATGTTGGGTTTGGAATAATCTTCATTTGCTGTTTTCTGAATAACTATTTTGAATTTAGAGATAATATAGGTGCCTTAGTTCTAATTTCAAAAGATTTTTGCCTTTTGTTAACGGCGTAAGCGTTAGGTGGGTGCTGTTTTCACCATGTACTTATCAGTATCTGAGGACATTAGATCAGGGAATATTCTTGAGGGTAAGTTGACTATTTAACTAAATTTGTTACTTAACTTTTCAATCGTTGGATTTAGGGGCGATGTTGCACCCTGCAATAGGCAAGTGCGATTGTAGGCCAAAAGACTCTAAAGAATTTGAAGAAAGAAAAACGGTATTTTTTTTAGATATCAATTTTAGCATATTTCGGCCGATTTAAAAATTGCGCCTAAAAAGAACGCCACGAGCCCTGCCCACAAGACCCCTTAGAGGGCGGGTCGTTTCAGTCACGTGGTCACCTGTGTTGTCGCTGCACCCACCGTGTAGGATCCATACCACCTAGAGGACAAGGCCTGCGCGTTTCCTCATCTAAACGTCATGACTAGCAGATCCCCTCAGCGCAACCTAGGTAGCCCGGATGAGCACCATTGTCTGTATACATCGTCTGCGACATCGTCTGCTCCATCGCTTGCTTCAGTTACTTCAGTGGTCATGTTCAGAACGAGCTCACATTATTAGGCTGCTAAGACCGGCAATTTGATGGTGTCGGATGCACGTTGCAAATGAACTGTGGAAGCGCGCTGTCAGCTCGCGCTCAACAGTCGCGGCCGCGCGTGGCTCTTACTCTCGTCAAGCTTCAGCCAGCTAGCCGCTTGGGGCGGGTCGGGGATCTACTAACGAAACGTCATGCGCAGGCTTTGTCTTCTAGCTGGTATAGGGAGTATTCACTGGACGCCATATCTGTGGGTGCTGTTTAGAGCGCATGCTCAGAACGAGCTCACATCAATAGGCTGCTAAGACCGGCAGTCTCGATGGTGCGGAATGCACGTTTCAAAAGAACTGTGGAAGCTCGCCGTCAGCACGCGCTCAGCATTCGCGCAGACAGCTATGGCCGCCAGTGAATACTCCCTATTGGTAGGACAGGCTGCCCATAGAGTGATGACCCCACGTTTCTCTTGCAAGTGTCATTCCGCGTTCTTTTGGATCCATGTCCCAAAAACGCAAACATTGATTCATCAATACCAGGAAACCCCAATACGTTTTCGAAAATGCCTTGAATTGGTCGTGCTTGTTAGCTTCAATACTTGAATTCCAACTTAACCCCTAAAACCAATATTTGAAAAAAAAAAGTTGATCAACTGATTTTGATTAATAAGCCAACTCAGCATGACGATCATTTTCTCATCTAATGTTCGCCGAGAGTGATAAATGCACAAAAAGATGGCACGCGTCAAACTATCACCCCCTTAAAAAAGAAAAGTGCGAATGAAAATAAAACTTTCTGTGTAGCATGCCCGGAAAGAGTAAAGCCTCGGTATTCCCAAAATGTGTTTATTTCGGGTAGCTCAAGAACACCATTTGAAGAACTCACGACGAAGACGACAAAAACGAACGCAAACATCACCGAATGGTTCATTCACAATTGACACGTATAGATTCACGCTGCGTTTAAAAACAAGTCAGCGTTTCCCCACTCCGGGTGTGGGCACTGCTCGTGCGCAGAAACCAGTATGCGGAGCGAGAGTTCGTCTGCTTCTTTTGCAGGCAGTTGTGGTGACGTCAGAACGCCTAGCTCTGATTGGCTCTGATTGAAGGATGGTGGGTAGACCTCAAAGCAAGCTGCCTTGAGGTCTACCCACTATCCTTCAATCAGAGCCAATCACAGCTAGGCGTTCTGACGTCGCCACAACCCCTGCAAAAGAAGCAGACGAACTCTCGCTCCGCATAGCTTGAAGTGAAGCTTCTGCGCATGCGCCGTGTCGACAGCATCGCCACCACAGACGGCATGACGTCAGAGCCGCGTGTTGGTGTATAGTGCGGTTCCAAGAAACGCCTTTTCTTTCGAGTAAGCCGCGTTCTGCCATGTTGATAATCAGCGTCCGCAAATTTTGCAATTTCCTTACACGCTGAAGCTTATATAAGGGTGTCCTAGCTGACCTTCAGCTGTAAAACAAGGCCGAAAAATCGGCGGCTGCACTTAAAAAGCTCTAACTTTCACCGAATGTTCACTGGACAGGTCAGTTTTTCCGTGTGAAATATATGTTAAATGGCTTCATATTGTTAAAAAAAATTGCAAATGTGAGATGTCATTTGTCTCTTGTTCCAGCTTTGTCTGCTGTCGCTTTTCGCACCTGTTTTCACACTCAATACCTTTATAAAGAGTTCAATCCACAGAAATATAAACGCGGGTGTTTGAATAGTGCAAATCACGCTACAGACAATTCCTAAAATGTGCTCCTGATAGGTGTAATTTCCAACGTTCGTGCTCATCACGCGTGCTTTGCTCGCTTTCTGAAACGACGCGCATGTGTATGCTGGGCTTTGGTGATTGTAATCTAGGATGTGGTCTTGTAAGTATTGGAAAGGTAAATGGAAAGAACAAGAATGTGTTACATCTTCCAAAACACTTTGTCATAAACATGACAATCATCGGGCACAGGAGAGTCGCACAATGCGCACAAAAACTTCATAACACAACAGTCTGCACCCCAACGTTAAAAAAATAATGACGTACAAACAAGTTGTGAATAAACGTGACTCACTATTACACAACTAAAAGAAGCAATTCAAGTTCCCATGCAACATCTTACTGTGACCGCTCATATGCTACTAAATCAGTTAATGCTCGTGAAGCACTTGTGACCCCAAAACGATTGATTATCTGGTAGGATTTCGAACTCTGCTTGTTCGATTCATAAGGAATGGTCCACAAATCGATTATTTATGCAGGCGGCATACACGAAATCTCACTTCATATCATGCAATCAGAACTATAAGGCAATTTATACAGAAGTTACAGTCATTGTAACAAATATAGGTCACTACCTCAGAATCCAGTCTATCGAGCAAACGCTTTCTCAGGCAGGAAAATTTAAAACCCCGCAGCTGTAATATAGGAAGTGCGAGCCGAACTCACAAAGGACTCCTCTACTTGGGATTCGAAAAGGAGCGATGGTTTTGCCATTTTATGCATGGTAAGCAGTGTATGCTTTTTATTTATCTTCGTTCAAACCGCAGCGCCGATGCATTCATTCGCTGATATGAATACACCTAGGACTTTATGAGCACTTCATGTTAATAATCATATTTCATGCTCTTCATCACCGGACTATACCTGCTCGCGTACGGGTTGCGACCGTCGAAAAATTTTACTAACTGCCACCGCCGCTTAAGATTCTCCAGGCCATTGTTACACATAGGATTAGCGGAGACATCAATACGCAAATTCAAAAATGAAAACTAATAAGTTTAGAATGTGTCCAGCTGCCAAAATAACGAAGCATGGGCGAAGGTCGTACAACTTGAGTAGTTCCACTCTGAATGGATCCTTACCGAAGTCTGAGACACGGCCTAGAGTCCGCTTAAACTCCGACATCCGGGTGCCCGATCGAAGAGACCGGCCTCGAATGCCCTGCGAACGATTGTTCCCAAATGTTTACGGTACGGGGACGTGCTCTTAATTTGGGGTCCGGTCACGACGGCTGGATAGCCGCTGCCGGCTCTTACGAATCCTCTGCCGGTAAGCTGGTCCTTAAGCTTGCCGGCTTTAGGGAGACCGGACCCGAAAATCTCGAAGGAATCTTTTCCGTCGTCAACGATCATCACCTCGCCAGAGGGAGTCTTACATTCGCGTCCAAACATATGCCTTTCGTGTGGCGAAATCTGGCTATGTTTGAAATCGCCGTCGAAGGGATATGCCAAAGTGCAGAGTCGAAACCCTTGCCGAAGGGGGTCGTTTTTGGGCGTAAAGGTAGTTTGCCCTCCAGAGGCACATTGGTGAGCTGAGACGACAGAGTTCCCAGATACCCTGTTGAGATGACGGTCACCGTCATTAGCCATATACCAAAGACGATTTTAAATGAGTGCATCTGCGTAGCACGGGCTGGTACAGGGTAACTGCGTTTCAGTAACGTCGCCAGGAAAATAACGGACACACGCGACAAAAGGTTGATCCTCACTTTGAGCACTCGGGTTACCAGAAGACATGTTAGAGTTGAAGCGGCAAACGATGCCACAACCGAGAACCAAACTCTGACGTCTAATGCCATGGAGAGTACCACTTGGGGTGTCATGAAGAGTACCACTTGGGGCTTTTAGGGGTGGAACTGGGCCCTTCACAAAATATTCGTAGCCCAAACTTTCATAGTGCTGCACAGGAGAGATACCAGGGAACATTTGTGGACTTGCGTAAACCCAGTGCAAATAATAAAGCTTTTTGTGGTCATTCAGTGACTCCCATATTGCCCCATTAAGCTTTCGCAGATTCGTAAAACCTCTGGTTTTCTAGGACGCGTTTTTATCCAGAATTGTTGTCTCTAATACTTTCATGCTTGGAATTTCGCAGAAATAGGGGTGTAGAAAGGCTATCGTTATCTTATTTCCAGCTATTGGTATGTTGCGAATAAATTTAGACTGGACGTCTGCATTAGCTCCGAACGTACAGTGAAGGCACGTAACTTGTCCGTACACGGTTACCAGAAGCTGTTGGTCACGGACGGTGATATTGAAAACATTGCTACCAGTAGCCGAGGCGCCCAGAACTGATCTCTGCTTCGCCAATTGAGTTACGACAGTGCTGTGCTTGCTCGAGCTCGCACAAAACACGTAGAGGTACACATAATACGGTCTGATTCTCTCGAGGATGATGTCCATCCACACGGTTTGTCTGCACACTACAAGGAGTACAGCGTGAAACTCTCTTCTGACATTAGCACGCAAATTGCCACCTCTTCGCCCGTTGCTGTACGTGAATATCATCAAAGACATCGGTGTTTTATTTAAGAATTCTGCGAAGATACGAGTCTCTTGTTCACCAAACTCAGGCGGCAGTCTAACGCGCAGGTCCGTTAACTTGGCGACTTGGAGCACGTATTCGGCAAGTTTTTGAGAGAGCACGATATCCTTCCAGTCGGGGTCACATCTCAGAACCTGATTGTAAAACGTGCGGCAGCAGAGCGAGGATTAAGATATTCACTGGCGTCATTTTTACCTCAAGAGGGGCAGTTGAGAAGGGAGGACTTCCTTATGCTGTCACGTGAACACTCTTGAGCTGATATCTGTAGAAGATTGCGCTGAATGGGTGCTCTATTTCTGCTGAACAAAAAAGCAACCCTCAGCCGCTTCGGCGAGATTTTGAAAAAAAAAAAAAAAGATCTAATATGTACTTTAAAGTCCGGTCTCTTCCCGGTAGTTCGAAGATAGACAGAGCGTGTATACTACAGGCAAAGCGCCTTTTTCATCGCAGTGGTGAGAGGGGAAGAGAGAAAGCTCTCTGAAGGGAGAGCTAAAAAACATTGGGATGTAGGGACGTCGCCCGCTAACTTCCGTTTTTTTTTTCTTTTTGAGGAGGGGGAGTTTGAGCTGGGAGGCGTTTTAAGGAGTGGTTCTTATTATTCTGTTGAGCAGTACCACCTGTCTTGTTGGTGGCGAAAAAAGCCCTTTTTATTCCACAAACGTTCCTTTTATACAGTCGCGTGTCAACGAAACAAAGAATACAAACATAGGCGCGGTCGCGTTATCAGAGTGATAGCGGCGCGGCCGCATCATGACACTACATCTTCCCTTCTCACAACAACGTATGTACTTTCTTACAGTCCGCTAGCTTACACAAACAATTAATCATTAATTCCGAGCCTTTTCGGAGTTTTAATTAGGCGGCCGAAGCTAGACTGCCGTTGTTGCAGAGGCGGCGTCGCGTTAGCTGGAACCGGCCTCTGGCGTTGGGGACTCTGGACAGGCGTTACCCCCGACTCTTCGGAGTCGTCTGGTATGTCGGGAACTTCATTATCTGATGGAGCCGACGGAAGGCTTCCGTCTTGACCACCCGGTGTTGGCTTGTCCGGAACCCGACGCTCTGAGACGTTCTGGCCGGCTGTTTCCCCTGGTACTGCAACCAGCTGGCGTCGGTTTCTGCGCAGAAGGTTGTCGTCCTTCTCGACCCAGTAGGACCTTGGGGGTTGAGGATGCCTGGACCACCCTCGCCTCGGTGCTTGTTTCCGGAAGCCAGACCCGCTGACCTGCAGAAAGGCTAGGCAGAGACCTCGCTGAATGACGCTTATCGGAGCCTGCTTTTTGTTTTCTCCGGTTTCTTTCATAACGCAGTCTCCAGTCTGCGTGGTCCACGGTTCTAGGCCCGAGCAAACTTGGGTGGCAAGGAACTCCACTGCGTAGACGTCTTCCCATCAACAACTGGGCAGGACTGTAACCGGACGGACCCGGTGCGTTTCGATAGTTCAATAGGGCGAGATAAGGATCGTCGGCCTTCTTTAGTAAGGTTTTGAGTGTCCTTACCGAGCGCTCTGCTTCTCCGTTGGACTGAGGGTATCGAGGACTGCTCGTTATGTGGTGGAAGCCGTACTCTCTCGAGAATCCCTCGAAGGCGGAAGAGAACTGCGGCCCGTTGTCGGACAGGACGATCCCTGGTATTCCGTGTCGTGCGAAGAAGCTTTTGAGGCGCTCGATGACACGAGCCGATGTTGTGTCTCTACCCAGCAGAGCCAGCTCGGGGTATCTGGAATAGTAGTCGACAACGACCAGGTATTGAGAGCCTTTGAGTTCAAATAAGTCAACGCCCACTTCTTGCCATGGAAGTTCGGGCGTGGTCGTCGGAAGCATGGGCTCGTGGAATTGCACTCTTACTTCGACGCACTTCGAGCAATTGGCGACAACGTCCCCCACTGCGGCGCTAACGCCAGGCCACCAGATAGACTCCCTTGCTTTGGCGCGGCAACGGACGATTCCCTGATGCACCTCGTGGACGCGCGCTAGCATTTCTTTTCGGAGGCTCCTTGGGATGATCAGCCTAACGCCGTTCAGTAAGAGTCCATCGCAGACCGTTATGTTGCCCCTCTCTGACCAATAAGGCTTGAGAAGAAAAGGGAGCTTATCTTTAGGCGGCCACGTCGACGAGCTGTGGTCCGAAATAGAAATGGAATGCGAAGTTGAGGTGTCATAGTTTGGACTCTTGCAAATTGAGATCTAACAGAGCTTGTGGGGACCCCAGACACAAAAAAGCACGGATCGAGATTTTCAGGTCATGTTGGTTGCCGCCTCGCTTTTCGAGGCAAAGCGCCGGCCTACAGATCTCCAAAATGACGTGTTTGAATTCCGGCCAAGACGCCCTCTATTTGACGGAAGCTTATTACGCAGAAGGCGCAGTGTAACCGAGGTTTCGTTGTCACATCAAGAGATCACCGGGTTGTCGCAATCAATCCCTTGTCCTTCGCTGGGGCGTGTCAGATGCCCTTCGGTGGTTGGGCACGTAAAACCCAAATACTTCCATTAAAGTCAGTCATATCGCTTTGCCTTAGTCGGAATCATTGGTCAGGCGTTCAAATCTACGAAAGTTGCGCACTTATTTATTGGTATGTAAGAGCAACGCCTTCCAAGGTCACAGGAAAGCAACGAGCACGAAAATACACTTTGCAATACTTTTTCAGCTCAGTACGCGCAGTTTCTAATTGTACTGCAGTACCACAGTATACACGCACATGATAGATTCTTAACAATTCAAAGACTAGATAATAGCCAATGTCGTGTCTATTCAAATAACTGTAATAACCACTATGTAGATGCTAAATAAAAATTGAAAACATTTACAAAAAAAAATTACCATACTATTTTCAGGCTTTCCCCACTAAACTAAATGAGGCAAAAAAAAAATTGATGTTCGAACATCCCAGAGCAGGTAAATTCATTACTGCACTTGTCTTCGGCGTGACCCAGTACAGGTTCCTTGAGCATCGGCTCGTCCTTGTAAACAATGAGGGCTGGGTCACTCTTTGTTTTCCCGACATTGAACACCTAAGCGTTCTTCATAAATACCTTAATGCCGTGTTTTGTGTCAAACTGTTCGTGTGGGCCTCCGAAGTGATTTAGTGAGCCTCTGAAGGTTCGAAAACAAAACTACTTCTGTTTTGATTTTGATCGAAAGGGTGTGGGGGCGAGGGTCCGCCACCGCGCCCAGGGGCCGCTACCGACCGCCCATAGACTGCCTCCTGGACTTGCCTCCCCTGAGGCAAGCCTGCACATCCTGATTGTGGGAGCTCATAATCTATAAAAGGGGGACACGCCCACGGAACGAGAAAGACGGACAGAGGGCACGAAGAGGTGTAGGTGGAACGCTACGGCATCGTTGTACTTTACTACTAACAAACTATTCCTGTTACACTAATAAATATAGTTTTTGTTTTGGAAACCCCACTTTGTGTTGTTCCTCCGGGATGGGCATGCAGCAAGGCAACCTCGCCACAAGGGTAGCCCTTTGAATAATACCGTTCATAACACGCTCTTTTTATTTCATATGAGACTTTAGCTACACTTTCCAAACCACAGAGGAAAAACCCAACTTAACAATATCAGGTCTTTCTTTTTAAAGTCTAGCCGAGTGAGCAGAGGGTTGCTTCTCAATTCAGCAAAAATAGAGTAACCGCTCAGCGCAATTTTCTACAGATAGCAACTCAAGGGTGTTCAAATGACCGTTTAAAGATGTGCTGACTTCTCTACTACCCATCTAGAGGTCAAGGTGACGATAGTGAATCTCGTAATATTCGCTTTGTTGCAGCATGTATTACAATCTGGTTCAGAGGTATGTAACTACAGGGAGGACATATTACCCTGTCAAGGATTTCTCGAATACTTGCTCCAAGTCACAAAGTCGACAGACCTGCACGCTGGACCACCGCCGGAGTTTCGTGAACGGAAGACTCGTCTCTTTGCAGAGTTCTTAAAACACTAATTTCTTTTATGATAATAACACAGTCACAGCCTCTTCGGTGGCAAGATGTGTGCTGACGTCAGCACGGAGCTCCACACTTTACTCCTTGTAATGTTCAGACAAACCGTGTAAATGGAAACCAAACTCAGGAGGATCACTATCACGTGTACCACTACGTGTTTTGTGCGAGCTCGAGCGAGCGCAGCACTGTTGCAATTATTTCGTGAACCAGATATCAGTTATCGTCGAATCAATTGTAATGGTGTCATCAATATCACTGTAAGTGACCAGCAAACCCAAGTGGCAGACTACAAGGAGGTTAGCTGCAGTTGCTGTACGGCTAGACCTATATGCGGACGTTCAGTCAAAAAAAGTTTCGCAAAATACCAATGTCTGGAAATATAACCATTGCCTGTCAGCAATCCAATTTCAGTGAAGCTTCAAGTATGAGACGCTAACTTCAGATAATATTTCAAGATCAAAACGTGTCTTCGAAAACTTGGGGTTTTACAAATAGGCGTGAGTTTAATGAAGACATCCGGGAGTCTTTAAACGACTTTGAATTTAATTGCGTTATAATCAAATCCCAAAACGTTCATTTATTTCCACTGGGGTTTTTCACACCCAGACATGTTCTTCCCGTTTCATTTGTGTACAGCACTATGAAAGTCGAGAATACGAATACTTTGTGAAGGGTTCAGTTACTCACTTAAATTAGGCGGTACTCTTCATGTAATTAGACTTCAGCGTTTGGTTCTCGGTTGTGCCGTCATTTGCCGCTTGAACGATGACCTCTGGTAATCCAAGTACTACATGTGAGGATCAAACTTGTCTCCCATATTTTCGCTGTTTTCCTTGCAATATTACTAATGCGGAGTTTGCTAGTACATCATCTTGTTACTACGATACACTCCCTTAGAATCGTCCTTGGTGGGTTGCACTTAAAGGAATACTGAACCGAAATTTGGAGTTTGCAGAACAAGGCTGGAGTGATAGGCGGGACGCTGCACAACCCCCAAAAACATCCCTCATACAGCGATATCTGTAACGGATGGCCGTATTTTTGGAAAAGAAGCGCGCGATTGAACACGGCCGACGAGGCCGACGACACATGTGACGTCACGATTCTCATTTCCTCTCCTCTTCGCTTCGTCTCCTCGAGCTGGTGAACTGAAGCGAGGAGGAGAGAAGCGAGGCCGCTTCCCCTCACTCTCAACGTTTCCAGGATGATCTTGACGTCATAGTCCAAGCTTGATCACGTCTATCTTTTCCAAAAATACGGCCATCCGTTTGTGACGTCGATGTATGAGTGATGTCTTAGAGTTCTTTAGCGTCCCGTTCAAGGCTTCTGCGGCCTTATTTTACCAAATCCAAATTTAGTTTCAGAATCAATTTAACATCGCAATCTCGTTCTGTCGCCTCTCCTCGAAAATGTGGCTTTGCACAACAAAATACCTTCTTTTTCGCAAAGAAAACAACAACAAAAAAAAACACTTTTTTATTGTGGCTTTGACCTTGCACTTTTAAATTTCCCCTTGACGGCGATTCTGGCGATGGCCCATCTTCGTGGAAAGAATAGCATAAATTTGGACGCAGCTGTGTGACTCCCTCCGGCGAGGTAATGATCGTTGACGACCGAAAAGATTCCTTCAAGGTCAAGTCTCCCTAAGCCCGATAAACTTAGAAACCAGCTAATGAACATATACTTTTTGAAAGCAGACAGCGACAATCCAGCGGTCATGACCGGACCCTAAAATAAGAGCAGGTCCCCGTACCGAAAACACCTTTAAACAATCGTGTGCAGACCATTCGAAGCCGGCCTTTTCGAGCAGGCCTCTCAGACGTCGAAGTTTAATCGAACTCTTCGACGTGCCTCAAACATTCCTAGGAATCCGTCCTGACTGGAACTAGTCAACTTGTACAACCTTCACCCATGCTTTTTTATTTTGGCAGCTGTACACCTTTTGAGCTTTTTAGCTTTTATTGTGTAAGTTGTATACAGGTGTCACTCTTCTAATCCCATCTATAACAGTGACTGGGAGTAACTCAGGTGACAGTGACACTTCATGGAGGTCTTTCGATGGTCTCAAACCCTGCGCGTTGTTAATGGATGGGATATGGAGCGGCTGCAGACTGCTTTCTGCCTATAGGATTATGATGCTTTAATGAGACATGAGGTTACATGATGGGAGCCTTCATATGATTCATTTGTTCTCTGCCGCGCGTGTCTGACGGTCCCCCGTTTAAAGCCGCGCGGTGACGGGATAACATTCGGGTCACCGACGGGTGCCTCGTTTGATTGGTGTACGATCTTGGCTTCGATGGAAATGAGATTCAACAGAAAATGCGCACTTGTTTTGTCGATTTAGCACGGCGTCGATACGTACAAATGACAACACATGCATCACTTAGTAATGATTCGTTGCAATGATTATAAATAATTTTTCGGGACTACGTTTTTTTAATTTTTTTTTTAAAGGGAGTTGGATCTGACGTTTATAGTCTCATAGAAGTTAGCGTTAGCTCGTTTAGCAAAAAAATAAAAATAACGTGCCTCTATGCTGTGGCTACAGTGTGCCGTAGCACTTGCGCCGCTCACGTCGGCCTTCACGGTCTCACACTAGCGCCCGCGCGTCAGCTTCACCGCTTTGCACCGGAGTGATAGGAGCAGCGGCTGAAGTGAGGGAGCGCATGGATCAGCGTGATTGGCTCGGAAATTATGCTCAGTACCAACTACAGGTCGACCTAGCTTCTTTGGTCTTGACTCTCGGTTGAACTCTAATTTTAGAAATCTGTGCAGAGAAAGGAGAAAAAACGCGGGCCTCTATTTGAATGAATATGTTGGTTAAGCTAATTCTCGTGCAGCGGTCTATCGAAAGGGCAGCGAACTTTATTCAAATCTCGTTTGAACGTCGCTAAAGCTCAATGTAACTTTTAAATAACAAATGTAGGTTTTCCTAATATTTGGGGGTGGTTTCGTTTGCAGTTAATTAAATCAGAATCTTGAGTTCGGTGTTCATAAATATTGTGCGTGTGTGTGTGTGTGGGGGGGGGGTATATTTATATATAGCCGTTTTAGCGGATATGCTGATTTTTGCCGGAATTTTACAGGAATTATATTCAGAGGCCAAAGTTACCACCCAGTGTAGAAGAGGGAGGAAGAGAGAGGCTTTATCTCAACTGAAGTGTTGCAATATGCTTCATTTTGCGAGTCATTTATAATACCCATTGTAAATTAAATCTACTCTGACCTGAGCCTCGTTTCTAAAGAAGACTGAGTGTTCTTTTTGCGTCCTGTCTATTCTTACTAAAACAAACAATAAGTAATATTCTTCAGTATCAAAGAGAAACCCACGATCATTGATCAGATATTAACTCATTTATCGATAAAATGTCACTTTAATCTTAAGTGAGAGACCAAAAAATGTTGGTGTCTGCCCCAAAAACGTCAGGGGCTGCTCCAAATCAATATTTTGCCTGCTACAAATCCTGCTATGAAAAGGTCCAATGCCGCTTCGATCACTGACTATTATGAAGTAAGAAATATCTAAACGGTCACATTAAATTTGTGAAAAAAAAAAAAAAATAACTGATTTGATTTTTAGTTTTTTTTTGTTAGAAATGATTTTAATTTCAGAAACTGTGTCTGTGGAGTTACCTTCCTCTCCTCCTTCCAGCTTTTTCCTCTTCGGTCACTAGCCTTCTTGCTCGTGTACCCGCGATCGAAGCAGTCACCGAAAGCTTTATCATTGTCATCAGACTTTACACGTTAGGCATTACGAATAGGGAATAGAAAACTTTGAAACACGGGTCCCCCAGGTCCCCCAAGCAGCTTGGGGAGCCGCAGTGCGCAAGCGCAGAAGGTTTTCGGCGCATGCGAAATGCGAATCAGCTGCTTGGGGGACCCCAAGCGTCGTCGGGGGCCCCATTCTAAAACTCCCCAATGATCTAGCCGGTCCTATCAGGGCGGTGAAGGAAACACTGTCGGGCTTTCGGAATCACTTGTCAAGGCTGGACTCCATGGGGCGAATATGCTGCGAAAATCGTCGATTTTCGCCCGGTGGTTTTTGCTCTACGCGTGGCATCAGCACACTGGCTGCCGCGTAGCGCGCAAAGCGAGCGTGCCGTCATGCGAAGTTCGTGGAGTTCAGCCTTTCGAGGACGTCTGAATTTCAAGGGAACTATGTTTTCATATTCCGCAATATTTCTCTCTGTTAGAAAATGCTTAGGCTCCAGTGCACGCTTTTGCCCGTTACTTGCAAAAATGTAATAAATTCAATCACAAATTATTATCTCTAATGGAAGGAATTACCGTCACAAAATACTTTCGCTGCAAGGTAACGGATTGCTTCGCTCGTTACGAAACAAGTTACTTTAAGGTTACTTTTCCCGTACAGCTTCTCGAGAAAACAATAGACACAATTTTGATGTTTTCAAGAACGCTCGGCAACACTGCTTTGCATTTCTCATGCGCCCGCATTATGGTGGTTCTTGTAAAAATAAACTATTGTATTTAAGAGAAAAAAATGTAGGTGCACCCTGTTCACCTGTAAGCTAAAAAAGCAGCGAAAGCTGCAATCACATCCGCCGTCCCGCTTGCTTACGGCGACCGGGAATGATCCCTGGAATTGTGCAGACAAAGCTAGCGGTGCGCATGCTCGGTAGCAGCGCGTCTACCTCCCTCTAGGAGATTCGGAGGTAAGGAACCGGTGTACGAAAGCTCCCTTTTGAAACGGGCCTTTCAAGCGTGAGCGCGACGTTTCAAAGCTGCGGTCTCGCGCCGACAGCTTTGACGCACTCGTCTGCTTATGCATGAACGGAGAATAGACGTTTTTGTTTCCTTTCGTTGTCAGTCGCGTGAGGTCCATTTCTGGTATGCGGGACGAAAGTGGTATAATACATTTCGACCTGGAATATCCCAGAAAATATAGGGTGAGACAAAATAAGAATGTGTGACAATCACGCATTTTTCGTGAACACCTTCCAGCGGCGTGGAGAGATGAAAACGATGTTTTAATGCATACCAGAAGCGATGATATTCAAGATGGCTGTGCCCTTGTCGAAAAGGTGTATAGTGGCTTGCAGTACCAAAAAATGCATGGGCTGCATGCGTTCTCCTGATATTTGTTTTTCGACAATTTGTTTTCTTCATAATTTCCACGTTTTTCTGGTGGTTCTGGTGACCGGTCGTACAAAAAGTCGTGTTTTCTTGTTGGTTGTTCTCCTTTTCGCGATGTTTTTGATCTTGTAGAACTTGCTATCTTTATGCTGCTAAATTGAATACTCATATTGCCCCTGTTTCTATGTTATGTACATTTTTAAAAGTCATGAGTAATTAAAGTAATCCGTTACCAATATTTGTAACCAAACTGCATTACAAATTTCTAGCAGAAAAAAAAAAGCAACGTGGCAATTACAAAATTACTGGAAGAAGTCACTGATTACAAGTAATCCGTTACTTCCAACAGATTACTTCCCAAGTCTGCTCTCGTCAAGCTCCTGTCAATGAACAATATGTCTCCGGTGAGTTCTGAATAAAGTTCCAACGAAAACATCGCACGCTGCATTTAGCAGGGAATGTTTTACACTATTAACAATTGCGAGGTAACAAAATGTAGGCAACACCCCCCCCCCCCCCCCAACTACACAAACAGATATAAATAAAAAAAAATAGAAAAAAAAAGTTTCTGCTGTTCCGGGGGTGAAGCTAGCCCGCGTGATCCTGATTCTATTCGAAAAATGAAACTGCTTAGAATTCGCTGGGAAGAAATTCTAGTCCCAAGAGTGAACCCCTGCCTTCCGCTGGCGTCACTTTTTATTGTTGCCCGTAGAAACTTTCTGTTTGAATAACGCTCTGAGGACCGAAATTGCAAATTCAATAACTTCACGAAAAACTTTTTTTTAACCTAATATTTGGGATACGATTTGAGAGATGTTTGTTGGTGTGTTTAGAAAATTTTTAGACAAATGGGGGACCACGAAGATGGATGAATGAATGGATGTTAATGACTATACCCTTTCTAACGGGCGGTAGCTTGCGCCACCTAGCCTAAGTCTAAAAAGACCAACATATAATTCCTCCCGCCCTTCTAAACCAATTTTCTCCTCCTAACTATCACCAGGCAGTGTAGGATACCACCAGGATGACCTTTGGGGGATCGGGCAAAAAAACTGAGAAGCATCACCCCCCGCCTTTTCCGCCCGGCGAGGGAGTCGCCAATTTTCCTCTGGTCAACCCTTGTCGGCGTTACCTCCGCACCGGACCCACTTAGAGCCACTGCATATGGCAGCGTAGCTGCCAGAGTAGCGCCACGCTTTTCCCTGTGCCGCCTCTCACCGCGATTGGTCACACGCAGTACCATAGCAACGATCCGAGCTGGCACCGTGCCTATAGCAACCAAGTGACTACTCGTCATGTGACCTCACAAGAGTCGTGATGTCACCGGTAAGATGGCAGCGCCCAAAGTTGATGGATGCGAGTTGTTCGGTGTGCGGAGTCGTGATGTGCCGCTGCTTGCCGACGATTTCGGACTTTTCGTTCCCTCTAACGCAGGTATGACGTGAAGATTTGAAAGAATGAGACTTTATACCTTTTCTGTGCAAGATCGCTCAAGATATTAGCATCTGTGCGACAGCATCAGTCATATCGCCGTAGCGGTGCTCAGATTCCCGGATATGTTCGAGCATCGATAAGACTTTTAGCATGCAATTTTCGCATACCCCTAGCTTTATTTGAACGTTGAAGTGTCTGAGAATCGACGCGAATTGTATGCGTCGCATGTTGGGCCTTAGGGAAGTTCTTTCAGCCCCAGGTAACCGCATAATCACAGAAACGTTTAGCGAGGAAGCTCCTGCGATCTTTACGTTTTGTACTAATCAACGATTTTACGATATAGCTTTTAGGATAAACTTTTCGCATTTTTCTAGCTTCCTTTGAAAGTTTGAATTTCTTAGAATCAAAACTAAAGGTATACGTTGATTGTAGGGCCTAGGTGAATTTGTTTCAGCCCTGGGTCACCGAATAATCACAACTTTTAGCGAGCAAGCTCCTGCGATACTTAACCTTTTGTACTAATCGACGCTTTTACTAATTGGCAGTACTGAAGATTTTGATATAACGTGCTTTCGTTGCAATAGCTTGCATTTGATCGCGGTGTTTTTTTTTCTTTTTTCTTTTTGTTTTTTCAAGTGACAAGTTGGCGTTTGCTCAAGTGACGTGTTTGGACTGTCCTGCTATATAACAATGCATCAACACATACTATTAAACTTAGATGCTCAGAGGTGTGTTCGTCTTTGTAATTAACAAGTTACAGACATAATTATTTCTTACGAGTGTAATATTTATTTTCTGTAGCTGGGCCCGTTTTGTGCTCCTTAATGTCAGTGTGGCATGATGTTATCATCATGTGTGTATGGATCTAAATATCCTCTTTGCAATGAAAGCCAAAATGACGTCAGCCGACCCCAACTCACGCATGGACACGAGAACTGCGTCACTCGGACGCATGCGCTCGTCAACAATCAATTCGTCCACGAAGATTTCAAATTCGCGTTCGTGGCCAATGAGTGCCCTGACGGAACTTATCATCACTTGCGAATGCCAAGTTTTATGATGTGCTTAGAAAACACGGTGAAAGCTTGGGGTCATCGCACCGGTGCCTTAGCATGTCACGACCGCGTGATTTCACAGTTCGCTTTTGAGTTGAGGATTACAGCTAAGGAAGAAGAAGTTAAAAAATCATTTCATGGTCTCTTTAACACGAATATGTATGCCACACCAGATAAAAATATTTACTTTTTGATTGCCGGTAAACTTTCGGACGACCACTTGGCCTGTCGCCAAGAACACCTCATATCCGGCGTCCGTCTCTTTTGGTGGCGTTAACAATCCTCTGGAGACCACCATGCTGTCCTTCTTGGTTGAACCCCGTCGGCTGTCCATCGCCAAAACGAGGGTGAGACTGTTGTCGACGTTACTCCTCGCCAGTCGGCGAGAATATGTCGTCTTGAATGGATGATTGGGTCTTGAAGAATTAATATACAGCATACTTTCGCTAACTATGGGGCAGTCGAGCAGCAGTCATGTGCCGAGGCAATCGTCCTGTCGTGGCCGGCGTAATCGGATTTTGTTCCATCGGGGCGAATTCCGAAAGTACAAGGACGGTACGTACGTCCCACGAAGCGGCCGCCATCCCGGCGGCGCGGAAAACCACTCGCCTTGTTCGTGCACATAAGATACCTAGGAGCTCTCGTCGCCCGACAGTCCCCTGGCTGCAAATCGTCTCACTTCCCAGAAAAACAGGCACCGTTTATGCAGAGTCCCGTGCCGTGCCGCCATGCCAAGCGTCTTTTACCACTTTTCAATAAACGAATGGAGATATACACTAGACTAAAAAAGTTGCCGACCGGCGTCGCTAGCATTTCGGTTACCATGGCAACCTCCCAGGCCCAAAATGGAGATCACTATTGGCGCTTCTGACGTCGTGCATCTAGATACTTTTGCGTCGTGTCGCTACTCTTGCAGCTACGCTGTCATATACAAGGGCTCTAGACCCACTGAAGGAGAGGGTTGAGACTTTGGGCCCGAGCCACGCGGGAGGGAGTCCCAATTTGCCTCTGTTGCGTCTGTCCCCAGCTGTGCTAGTTAGCTGTGCATCATTCCATTTTCCCTAGATAATTTCCACCAATATTCTGGTCGCCTCTTTGTGACTGTAATCCTTTTCTCTTCCGTCCTTCCATCGTCGCCAGCGAAACCCAGGGCCCCGGCCAAATCTGTTACCCCTTCAGGAAGGGCAGGGCGAAACCCCTTGCACTTCTATACAAAGTGCTCTAGTGCCTCGCTCTCATTATGGCAGGCAGCACATAATGTCTGTCTCTCCTGAAATTTAGCGCTATACGTCCTTGTCCTCAAAACTCCCGTTCTCGCCTCAAACAGTAAAAAACTTCCCAGTAAATTGTGAACCACATTCTCCTTTCTTATGCCCTGCTTTTGTGTCCTGTACATTGTTAGAGCTGATTTTTCCTGCATTCTCACCTCCGACATTTTTCTTTCTGCCTTTTTCATTCCCCTTTGCACTGAAATAGTCTGCTCCGCCCCATCGCTAGTATGTAGGTATTTAAATGTAAGCTTTCGGGTTCGGTTTGTCCGGACGGAGTACCCCTTTTAGGCAGTTTTTAAACACAAAAATAAAAGAATTCACTCTACCAGAAATTTTCGAGAAAATGCTCGCTCCCTGGGCCTTTTTACAAATCCAAAACGCGTTTACCGCATAACGTGCAAACTTGGTTTATATGCCCCTTTAAAGGGGTCATGAAACGATTTTCCTACTTCTTCCTCCTTAGCTTTAATCCTCAACTCAAACGCGAATTGTGAAATCACGTCGTCGTGACATTCTTCCGCACCGGTGCGATGACTCCTAGCTTCCACCGTGCTTTTTATGCACACCATAGAACTTGTCATTCGCCAGTGACGATAAGTTCCGTCAGAGCACTCATTGGTCACGAACGTGAATCCAAATATTCGTCGACGGATTGATTGTTGACGAGCGCATACGTCCGAGTGACGCAGTTATCGTGTCCAATGTGTGAGCTGGGCTCGGCTGACGTCAGTTTGGCACCGATGACGCGCTTTGGGAACCGCGGATGTATCATAGTGAAAAGGCGGAGAGCTTTCGAAGGAAAGAAGGTACAAAATAGTCCGCTATGTTTTCAAATGTTCGTACCGAAAACCTGGCTTTTGACTTTCTACCCTCTTCCTTTTGGCCAACTAAACGATAAGCGATTAGTGAAGTCCCAATTTAAAATCGTTTATCCCAGCCCAAAATTCGTTTCATGGCCCCTTTAAACGAAGAAAAATGAAAAAAAAGAAAGCGCAACGCGTGAGCTTGGATAATTTTTAACGCAAACACAATGGGACTGTACTGTGAGATTTTCTTACATTGAACGGACTTTGAAATAATACTCTTGGCTACGCAACACAAGACAGTAGCATATCATAGTGATATTAACCCGAGACTGGGGCAGGAAGAGCGAAACTTCCACCAGATCGCCTGCATGCACGCTAACTGTATTGACCATAGCATAAAAGGGTTGTGCGGTTTCTAAGAGTTGAATCAAAAACTGAATCAAACTACAAGTTTGTTTAATATATCTATATATCTATATAATAAAGAACGGAAAACCCTTAGTACGGCCACCATGCTCTTCACGTCCGAGATAAAACTGACCGCGAACGAGTGTATCTATCAACTGACGCAGGTAAGAAAACAGCCGTAGATCAGTTACATAGCCACTGACAGGGTGAGAACGGCAGGGAGGAACTTCGGTCGCTTCGACCTTCATCAATGCTCCGACCTACGCACCTTCGACGATGCTTCGGCGTCTCGTGCACCTCGAGCGTGGACGCGGAGCCAAAGCGCGTCCAAAGGCAACGAGCGCGCGGTGCTGGAGCCCGAGCGTTCGAAAGACACTCCTTGCCGTCCTCATTCTGTCGGTGGCTAACGCGACACAGACCTGCGGCTCGAACGCGTTCCCGAGTGCAGCGTTGAGCGGCTACACCCGACACGAACTTCGACCGCCGTTCTCAGCCGCGCAGCCAAACACCGCCGAAAAGTCGGGAGTGTTCCTGGCGAACGTGTCGACGTCCTCCTGCGGCGACGGGCGGAACACGTCGCCGCACAAGCTGTCGGCGAGAGCCAGGTAGAACAACCGACCTCGGGACATGCGCACGGACGCCGAGACTCGCTTCATCTCGAGCCAGTCGGATTTCTCCACAACCCCGACGGTCGACACCACTGCGGCCGCGATCATCTGCGCGCGCCGGCGGCGTGCGGTGGAGTTGGTGGTCCAGGAGAAATGCGAGCTCTCGAAGCAAAGGCGGTAGCGCTCCATGTTGTTCGTCGTCTCGTCGGCCCAAGACGATTGCTCGAAGAGGAACGACCACAGTTCCCTGGCTAGCTGGACACCGACGACGGGGAGATTGAGCAAGAGTCTGTGCTGGCTCTCGAAGTTCAGCGTCAGGTACACGGAACTGGGAACGCAGAGGACGTTGCCGCGTCTCGAGACGTCCGGCACGTAGGACTGTGGGTCCAGGTCGTTTATCTTCCTCTGCACCTTTGTTCGCTGCACTTCGAATCCGAAAGAGCGCGCCGCGAGGAGGCCAGAAGGGAAGTCGGAGGCTACGATGTCCGGAGGTGGTGCATCGGCGATGGTCACGTCCCCTGGTAAAAGGAGCTGCATCGAGTTAAGGGCGTCGTTGATGCGTTGGGGACCTTCCTTCCCAAACGTAGAACTGGACGACGCTTCCGTAGCTACCGCTTTGCTGATGCGCCGGAATATGTCACGGACGTGGTCGTCCCTCGCTGGCGTTGCCACCACCTGGGCTTCGAACGATTCCAGCAATTCGTTCACTCGCAGAACGAGGGAGGAGCAGTCTGCTCGACGGCGTACCCAACTGAAGGTGTTCGAATCGACGAATTCCTGGTAGACTCCCAGAACCGTGTTGATGACAAGGAGCGCCACGGCAAGCGGCTGATTGGCAGGAGTCCCGATGTGGGCAATCAGTGTATCCACGTGACTTCCGGTTTCCTGGATTATATACTTAACGCCGGGAAGAACGGGGTACACGAGATCGTTCAGGATATTTCTCCATGCATCCGAAGCGACAGACGCGAACGGGCTCTCGGAGACGCTTCGGTTTGTGGTGCTGTAATCAGTATTCTCGGCGGGCATTTTCTCGTTGAAACTCATCACTTCGCTGGCGGACACATCAACATTGAGGAGGGTGTTGAATGTAGCGATCATAGAGCTTATGCAACTGAAGCAACTGATGTTCAGCGTCGAAGGAATCCAGTGCCCCCGCCTCACGAGGAGAGAGGTCCTTGCGGAGTCTTCCTTGTTCTGGAAGGTCACGAGGCCGGGAAGCTTGTATCTGAATTCCACGAGGACCAGAAACCTGACCACGTCAGCAGGGTTCATCCGGGCCGAGACGTGAGCGGCCTTCATGATCACAGACGTGAAGTTAACCAGAGCAACTTCGGCACTCCAGTTTTGCTTCGCGCAGGAACGACGCAGGGCAACAAATGCGCGCCCGGAGGGCGAGTCCAACGAGTCCGCTCTCAGCTCGAGGTTAACCTGATGAAGGTGTATGCGGAAGAGTCGCGAGAGGTAAGTGGAGTTCACATCCGCCACACGCATGCAGGCGTAGGCGTGGAAGTTAGAACAGGGATCTAGGCTGGTGTTGTGACGTTCGACGAGTGCCAGGGCCTCGTTGGCGCAGCAGAAGTCAGGAATTTGAATGCTGGCGGCGCCCTTCTTGGTGATTTCCAGAACCACGATTACCGTGAGGAGTACAGCGCAGAAGACAATGGCAAAATAGGTCCATGCGATGAGAAATTCGGAGGCTTTAGTTTTGGGTTTGACGTCGTCTCGAGGGCTGCTGCTCGCTGGAAAGCTTCTCATGTTGGCGCAGCGTTTGAAAGCCGTGCTGCGGTACTTCATCTTTGTTCATCTCGCGATCAAAAGGAGACGGGACGGCTTTTTCGCAGGTCGCGCAGTCATGTTCGTTACCACGTCCAATAATTCCCTTTTCTTGGTACGAACATTCCCCATTTGAGGTACTTTTTTCCTATCAAATTTTAAATACATTCCTGCGTATTTCCTTACATTTTTTACCTTTATTTTTGCAGCAGCTGATTTATGTGGTCATGCAGGCCACTTTGCGCTCATTTCACCACAAAAGCCGTGTGAAATCGCATGTTCAAAGGGAAGAAAAGGTTACTGGTCGGCAACGTTACTAAAACATTCAGTTGGGAAACTTACCCTTGAAACCTGGGCCGCTGGCGTCCACCGCGACTGAGCTAAATACGATAACAGCGTCACCATTTAGGGACAAGTTGAAACAGGAAATTTTCTTCATATGGCTACTGCTAGAGTCACTGGGAGAAAAAGGACGAAGTGATCTGAGCCGGAACGCTAAAGCTTCTATCTCTGGAATTAGCTATCCTACGCGACTTCGTTGGTCCTTTGGACTTTGGGGTCTACTTGGACGGCAGGAGCAAGGACAGCTCCCTGCACAACAAGAGAAGCGATGCATGCTGGTATGTCTCTTTCCGAAAACGACATATCCATCATGGAAGCACAACACCAGGGGGGCTATGTTGCACGTTTTGGACTCCCAGGAGACTAGGGAGAAGGAAGTGACGTAGGTGTGAATGAACGTATCTTTTAAGGCCTGTTCACACATGCATTTTTCTCGCGCATCTAGTGTCGCGAAATGTAGTTTCGCGAAATGGTTGCGCCGTCTGAACGAGTCCAAAAAGGACGCGCGCATCTAAAAAACGTTGCGCGCACACCTCGCTTCTGGAGCGAGCTTTTGCTGAAACTTTGCCGAGTCCTGTCAATCACTCTGAGGGCGCCGCCAATGGCCGCTGAGAAACGCTCTCACGTGGCCTTTGAGGGGGGAGCGAGCTGTTTGAGAAGACCACTTCACTGCCGGTGTTGTAGCCGAGCCAAATCCGAAAAAACCGAAACCACGAACGGTGGATACTGCCGGCGCTTCCGCAAGCACGTCAAGCACCACTGAAGGAAAAGTGAGTAGCATATCGGAAAAAAAATCCAGCGATGGACGAAGACAATTAGCGGGAGTTGGCGAGATTAGAATATAGTGCTCATAGCGTTGTTGTCGTGACGATACCGCTGGATAATACCCCTGTTACACGGGCACCCTCAACCGTGGTTAACTCAGCTTTAACTGCTGTTACGTGGCACCACAGTTACCGCACTATACTCTCAGACAGCTATTTCAGAAGAAGTGAAGAGCGCGTGTGCACTGCTTTGATGGGTGCTCAAAATGCTCAAGCGCACGTTCGCCCATAGCTTTGACTGGATAGCCGCAGAATGTTGTCCGCAAGTATTAGCCCCGTGCGCCACCGAAAGCGTCGCTGTGGTCGGCCTTCCACGATTGGCCGAACGCTGACTATGACGTAGGAAAGGGGATTTATCATCGACGGAAATAAGAAGAATGAAAGAACTTTAATTTTGACGGTGTTGGCAGTGTTCCTTTGAGAGCGCAATGATTTCAAGCTTCCACCATGCTAATAACAAACACCATCGAACTTGTTGTTTGCAAGGTAATGACGTAACAAGGGGGACCCACAGGAGGGCGCCACCAAAACTTCTCGCCGCTAATTGTGCGCTAACTGTGGCTTAGCGTAACTGCAGTTAAGTGCGCCCGTGTAACAAGGGTATAAGAGACCATCGAGTAAACTGAAACCAAGTTTGCTTTGTTTACAAGCGAACGTGAAACCATTTGCGCTCTCTGAAACAGTGCACAGTAAAATCGGGGCAGACATGGGCGCCGAGAAGTAACCAGATTGGGCACGTAGCGTTTCTATGAATACCATGTGCATTGATAGGAGCTTTGGCAATGAATTGGCTGCGTACGGGCTCGGCCCCGGAACATGTCCTGCACGTAAAGGTTGCCGCCTCAATCGGCTTTGCGCACATGCGAGATCGCTCCAAGTAGTGCAGTATGTGAGAAAAAAAAAATTAAAGTGAATTGACTGCATAAAATGCGCAAAGCAGGTCCCCAGATAAATAGCGATCTGATTCGGAGCGCCACATCATGGTCAACACCGAAACTATTTTCGCGAGTCTAAACGTCATCGTTGTTGCACGTGAAGCGGTACGTGTGAACGAGCACATTTCGCGAAACTTGAGTGTCGCGAAACTGTTGCGCGCCTAAAAGATGCATCGTGTGAACAGACCTTTAGCAACACTATACGAATCGCTCCGCTGATGACGGTGTCTGCTAAGATACGTTCATTCACACCTACGTCACAGTCGATCTGTCTGTTCAGAGACCGCCAACATGAAGAGCGAAGATTCCGGAGGCGAATAGCGCAGATCTGGCAGGAAGTGTTGTCGTCCAAAGAACAGCGACTCGTCTTCAGGCGTTCCGCAACAACCAAAGAAGCAAGATAACACCAGCCTCACCGTCATCTTTGTTCCTGTAAAAGAGGAGACCAGACTTACAGTGCTCCACAGCCTAATGGTTTCCGAAGCTCTTGAGAAGCTCTGCCAAGAGTTCATCATCCAGGTGAGCCCCAATGACCGACTGAACCTGATCGCTGTTGATGTTCGCAACGGGCAGGCAGCGAACACTCTACTGAACACTGCAATGCTCTGCGCTGTTCCAGTAAGAGCCTACTGACCACTGTCAGGGCCCATTTCGTATGGGTCGACGCTGAAATCACAGAAGACGAGATTTGATGAAATCTTCGCGCTGAAGACACATGTTGCAAGATTGCCAACGTCCGGAGACTGGGACGCTCCCGCGTCGTGAAGGTCGCCTTCGCCAGCACTAAGCTGCCAAGCTACGTGCTTCTAGGGCACGTCCGTTATCCATTCTCACCCTTCACAGACAGACCGTGACAATGTCACAATTGTAACGGGTTTGGCCACAAGAAAGTCGCCTGCCAACGTCCGAAGGCCTGCTGCCGTTGTCGGCAACACCATGACGGGACAGGTGCTGAATGTCAGTCCACGGCAGTAAAATACGCCAACTGCAGTGGAAAGCACCAGCCACATCACATGACTGTCCCAAATGGATTAAAGAGAGTGACATTATAGTCTACTCCAAGAAGAATTCAGTGGGATTCCGCGAAGCAAAGTCAGCTTTGGATCCTCAAAAGAGACAAAAAAACTAGCACCGCTGTGATCCTAATGCAAGACGAATCAGAGCCAACGATCTCTAATGCAGGCGCCAAAAGCTACGCTCCTGTCGTCGCTGAGGACCGTCAGAAAAAAATTGTTATCAACAAAGTACCACCGAATGATGTCCCAAGTGACGAAATGCCAAAGTCGTCGACGCAGCAGCCTTCTTCGCAGGCGCTTCCAAGGCGTCAGGCAACAAAACGAAGCATTGAAAGGAAAGAAAGTGACGAGACTTCAGGTTTACCCATCGCAACAACACCCGCCTGGGTCTTTGTTATCAAGACAGTTGCAAACATATCCCAGGCAATATTGTCTAAATTTGAAGCCTCGTGGGCCCGAGCAATTGCTACAATCTTGCAGGCAATGCTTCCCCTTCTGGGGGCATGCTAGTGGGACCAAGTAACGCAAATGCGCGACGCCGTGGACAGAAGACCTTGACCAGACTAACAGCTCCAATATCTCGCCAAAAGAATAGCACTCGTCAACAAAGGCGCAGTCCAGTGCTTCCTTCCATTATTCGATGGAACGTAAATGGGCTGCGCACGCGCCTACCAGGGATGCGCGAATCTTTGAAAACTCGGCGTGTTGACGTCCTGGCTCTTCAACAAACGAATTTCACCCGGAGAGGAGCGCCTTTCTCCATATGTGTTCTATCACAGTTCCCCCATAAATCCAAATTATAGGTCGCGAGTGGCGACACTTGTACGTGATAATGTATATCGTAACTCTATAGACCTTTCGGACTTGAATTCGGCCATGGAGGAGTACTCCGGCGTGATTCTTAGAATAAAAGGATGCGAAAAAACGCTTTCCTCAACTTACATCACACCTCACGGAGTCTGGAACACGAAAGTGCTGGAACAGATTAAAAAGAGAAGCCGCGGTCAACTCATCATCTGCGGAGATTTTAATGCGCACAACGAAGCTTGGGGTGGTAGACGAACGGATGCCAGAGGACGACAGCTAGAGGCTACCAGGGCAGAGATTCAACTTTGAGCTCTAAACGATGGGTCCTCCACATTTCGTAGGAAAGGGCTCAGCCCCACTACCATCAACCTGACATTGGTGTCATTCAAAATATTTGGGTTATGGACGGCTCGACCCAACACAAAGGGAAGTGACCACGTGCCTATCAGTGTGACACATCGAACTACAAGCCCCAAAAACCTAAAAACCTGCATGGTGACGAACTGGGATTTATTTTGTCAGCATGTTGCTTCCGCCATTGAGAGTGGCAACTATGGAGATCTAACATCTTGTATTGCGGTGTGCCTGCGACTTGCCGCGCGCTCCGTCACGGTGCCCGTTACATGCCCTGCACCTGACTTGGAATGGCTAAATCTCCACGCATCCCGAAGACAGGCACAGCGAAGGGCACTTAGTACCGACGCCTCATGAGACTGGACGCGCAACAATCGGATCGATGCTAAGTTTAGAAGACATACGAAAAAACTTCAAAGATGGCAATGGAGACAAGGATGCGCATCGCTCGGCGGTGCTGGTGGTGGTAGACGTGCTTGGAGACTCGTTCGAGCCCTCGCCGGCTCGAAAATTCCGCGTCATCCCATTGCAGGTCTTGCAATCGAGTCCGGTTGGCCCATGACAGTGGTGGCGGAGGAATTAGCGGACGCATTTTCTCGGCAGCCATCCACTCCGTTACAGCACCGGGAAAAGTTAGGACGACTACCTCAAGTTCCACTCATCGAAGATCACAATAACGAGGCAATGTTGGCGAGCCATTCCGATTTCACTCTGGCGGAGGTCACTGAAGCCCTTCACAAGTGTAACAAAAAGAGTGCCCCAGAACCCGATGATATAACCTAACAAGCGCTCAGAAACGTCGATCCTGCCTACCACCTTGATGTTCTTGAAAAACTGAACCTTGTATGGACAACCGGCATCGTTCCTGACGCATGGAAGGAGTCAACTATCATCCCAATACTCAAACAAGGGAAAGCGGCCGCGCTGCCGTCGTCTTATAGACCAGTCTCACTTACAAGTTGTATAGGCAAACTACTTGAACGGATGGTCCTTCGACGTCTCACCTGGCTATTGGATAGGATGAAAGCGTTTCCACCAGAACTAGCAGGCTTTCGAGCAAAAAGGTGCACCGGCGATGCCATCGGAGATATTCCGTCAACCCTCGAGGAGGCAAAAGCTACAGGGAAGGTGGTACACTGTGTCTTTTTAGACATCAGAGGTGCATTTGATACTCTCCCTCACTTCAACATCATCCACCGGCTGAAGCAACTCGGAATTGGTGGACGGATTCTTTCCTTCATCAAAGCGTTGCTTTCCGGACGAACCATCCGCGTCTACCTGAAGCTGTCAGCTCACCACGTCCAACAGACCGAGGAGTTCCTCAAGGCAGCGTGTTGAACCCCATACTTTTCAACATAGCGATGGCTACCCTCCCTTGTTGCTTACCAACAGGACACTCCAATCTCCGTACAAGAATGGCCATATACACGCATGATGTTGCAATTTGGTGCGTCAGACCCTCGAAGAACGCGATCGAATTCGCAATCACCTTCAAGTGACCGCTGATGCCACGGCGCTAATGATATCGAGATTGGGCCTTACCCTCTCAGCTGAAAAAACAACTTCACTTCTATACCGGCCTGCAGGTCGAGCACCACAAAACGCACTGCAGCTGAAACTTGCTGGGATGCAACTGAGAAGGGTTAGGCAGCACACCTATCTCGGAGTTGTCTTGGATGACCGCGTGACTTGGAGGCCAGAAGTTCGTAGGACACTGGGTCGATGCCGACGACTCTTGCGAGTCGTACGACAACTTGGAGGATGCTCTTGAGGCGCTCCACAACGCGCTCTTCTCCCACTTTATAAGGGTCTTATAATGTCCAGGCTCCTGTACTCGCTCCCTCTTTTAGCCATTGGAAGAGCCCAAAATAGAAAACTTGACACATTCCACCGAATTGCTCTTCGCAGCTGCTTGCGGCTCCTCCCTTCGGCGGAAAATATTGCGACACTTGTGTCTTCCGAGGAATGGCCACTTTCCCTAAGACTGGAGGATAGAGCCATGCGCAACATTAGTCGCATGAGTGGTGTGCCCTCTGAGTCTAGCATCCGATCTCATTTTTGGGCTAGACGAAACTCTCACCTGGGGCATTTGATATTGCGATTCGATCGAGAGATTGGATGTCCTGGAGAGTTCCTCCCTTCTTTGCCTCCGCATTCGACACGTCCACCACTGGTGATATTTGAGAGCCTACCTTTTCCACAGCGAAAAGCAAATGTACCTACAACTGTTGCGAGGTCAGCTGCCATAGAACGCCTAGATGACGACTACAAGGACTGGATTCAGGTATTTACAGACGCATCGATCAACAGGGCCAAGAAGACAGCAACAGTTTGTGGGATTTCCCTTGCTGCTACCCGTCTCGAGGAATGACAGAGCACACCGGTTCAACTGCACGTAGTAATTTATTGACTCTTATCGCCCGCGCCGTGACTCAAAGAACCCCTCGCCTCTTGGAGACTCGTGAAATGAACTTTGATGTTGCTGGACGACTCAATTTTGTGACGTCATCAACAACGGCAGAGCTGGTGGCAATTCGGGGAGTGCTTGAGTCTATCAAGAACATTACGTTGCTCACTAAGGCTGTAATTTTAACCGACTCTAAAGGTGCACTCCGAAAGCTCCAACGAACTGATAAACGCACGCCACTACTGGCTAGAGTTGCATTAGAGGCTCAAACAGTGGAGGACCTAGGGTGGACACTCGCCAAGCTGTGGATCCCCTCTCATGTTGGAATTTCCGCAATGAGCGAGCAGACACACTGGCTGCAAGGGCCCATGACGATCAGGCGCCGACATTTCTCTTGGACCGATTCAACGAGGCGCATCGATTAATTCATGATGAGCTTCAGCAATTCCATCCACATACTGGTGTGGCGATTGGCAAGCCGCCTCCAACGATTCCTCGGAACCTTCCACGTGCCGACGCCTCATTGCTACACACACTCCGGGCTGGGTGTCCATACACGGGAAAGCGGCTTCACATGATGGGCCGCAAACAAGACCCCAACTGTCCAGACTGTGGGGTTCCAGAAGATTCGGAGCACGCGCTCCTGTTGTGCCCTGCTCATGAAGAGCCCAGAAGGACGCTTCTTCAGAGTTACGCCCAAGCAGGACTTGTACATGCCACTGTCAGCGAAATATTGAATCCTGAGGGTCACCGGGGGGCGACAGAAAGAGCGTTCCGTGCACTAAAACGATTCCTTCGAGAAACAGGCTTTGAAGACAGACTTTGACTTCACTAGGGAGGTGGCCAGATCCTGGTAATTGATCACGTTTCCAGCGAAACATTGACTAGAGAGTTCTAACATAGCGATGCCGCGGTGCCGGGGCAGGGCTGGGGCCGTACCGGAGGAGGAGGAGGGGTGACGTTTTGGCCGGCCGTCATGTGGGTGCAGCTCTGGAACAAAACCTCCCGGGCAGTGGGGTGCGGAGTAAGGCTGGAGCGTTTCCTCGCGGTCGGTTCGGGGTCTGCTCCCGGCGTGACGGGGACGGTGACATTATTGCGGTGCGCTGTGCTGAACATTTCATGTCCCTTCCTTGAGCCTCTCTGCATAGCACTGACAGTATGCAAAGATTGCCCTTTTTCTCATTCAATTATTCTCACCTATTCCCCTTTTCGTCCCCTTCCCTCATCCACCAGGTAGTGACTAGCCCCATCAACGGAGGCCCACAATCTCATGGTATCCACTTTTCCCGTCACCCCAGAAAAACAAACAAACAAACAAAACTAGAGTCACTGAATGTCTCCAGAGTACCGAAACTTCCTGGCTCCAGGTGCCAAGATAACGGATCAATCTTTTTTTTTTTTTTTTACTGTGGTCACCACAAGCTTTTAGAAAGCATGTTTTTGCATAAAATCAAACAAAAAAAATCTCTTTTTGTAGGAACTTTCATTGGAGATTAGTACAAAATTCCAAGAGCGTGATGTTTGCATACGATTTTAGTTTACAGGGTTTCGCGGCACAAAGAGTATTTTTTTTTTTTATACAGCCATGTCTAACCGGCGACTTCAGGTAGCGCGTCCCGACCTGCGTGCGTCCTAACTTTGTCATATAATCGTAGTGCGTCCGCTTGGAAGACGGGGGTTGGCAGCCCTCCCTTCCCCTGTATACGTCTCGGCGCAAGAATGGCCGACTAAAGCCAAAATACCACATTCACAGCGGACGCTATCGAATAGACCATTTGCTGTATTACAAAAGCATCAAGGAGAATGCAGGAATTGGTGTTCCACGCGCCACACGCGCACGCCTTTCCTGTATAAAAGAATCGAAGTAAATAACAAAAATAAATCGTTGGCGAACGCGCGTGCAAGATGCCATTTGTTTCAGGTATTTGCTTTAGAAAAGTTACTACTGCTGAGGCCAGCACGTGCGGCGCGTGGAACACCAATCCCTGCATTCTCCTTGATGCTTCGGTAATATAGCAATAGGTCTATTGGCGACGTGAGCGATCGAAAGCGTCGCTGTGGTCGGCCGACCACAATTGGCCGAATGCTGACTATGACGTCAGCAAAGGAGGTCTCATCGACGGAGATAAGAGGAATGAAAGAACTTCAATTTTGACGGTGTTGGCCGTGTTGCTTTGAAAGCGCTATGATTTCAGGCTTCCACCATGCTTATTACAAACACCATCGAACTTGTTGTTCACAAGGTAATGACGTCACGAAAGGTAACCGATCGAGGGCGCCACCGAAACATCTCGCCGCTAATACGATGCTCCCGAACCAATACAAGCAGCCGTGCAGTTCACTCGAGTGGCCACTGCGGGAGAAATGGCGGCGTTACGATCGCCATTAGTTCGCTTCTCGAGTACGGATCGCTGCCACCTTTTTAGAGCAGGCTTTATGGCAGTTTCCCAACTGAGTTGTTCTACGCATCGTTTCAGCCTGAGTCCAGAAGCAGCCGATGCTAGAAGCGGGAGCATTTGGCCCTGAGCAGTGCTTGCACTGCACGAGCGCGCGTGCTTGGCGTCGACGCTGAAAGTACAGAGCTCGCGCTTGTATCATCGGCTGCGTCTGTACTTAAAGGGGGACCAGCAGTCGGATGCTCGTGCTCCTGCTCGTGAGCTCACGAGCAGGAGCACGAGCAGCCGACGGCGGACGGACATGCGGACATGGGTAGCCCCTAATGGGGTATCCACACGAAGGAGAAATCCGCCACTTTCCTTCGCGGAGCGCGCATCACGTGAGACATACGTCATCCCTTTTTGACGCCTCGCGGCGCCATTGTCCACCGTGGCGGAGGCGCGGAGGCTTCGTTCTGTTAGCACGAAAGCTCCGCACGTGGGCGGCCGGAGCCAAGGACAGAGTTTCCCAGGTTGTTGACGTCACGACCTCCGTCCGCGGAGTTCTCCTTCGTGTGGAAGGGGTATCCACACGAAGGAGAAATCCGCCCTTTTCCTCCGCGGATCGCGCATCACGTGAGACATACGTCATCCCTTTTTGACGCCTCGCGGCGCCGTTCCACTCCGTGGCGGAGGCGCGGAGGCTTCGTACTGTCAGCATGAAAGCTCCGCAGGTGCACGCGGCGGAGCCGGGGACGGAGTTTCCCGGGATGTTGACGTCACGACATCCGTCCGCGGAGTTCTCCTTCGTGTGGATACCCCTAAAGGGAACTCCGCGGACCCTTTAAAGGGGTATCCACACGAAGGAGAACTCCGCGGACGGATGTCGTGACGTCAACAACCCGCGAAACTCCGTCCCGGGCTCCGCCGCGTGCACCTGCGGAGCTTTCGTGCTGACAGCACGAAGCCTCCGCGCCTCCGCCACGGAGGAGAACGGCGCCGCGAGGCGTCAAAAAGGGATGACGTATGTCTCACGTGATGCGCGCTCCGCGGAGGAAAGGGGCGGATTTCTCCTTCGTGTGGATACCCCATAAGGAGCTTCGCCCCTAAAAAAGAGGGCGAGGAGGACTTTCCGCCAGGCTGAAGAATATTTCTGCTGGTCCCCCTTTAAGCTGAAACAAAGTACTATAGGGAGTATTCACTGGCGGCCATAGCTGTGTGCGCGTCTGCTGGGCGCGTGCTGATGGCAAGCTTCCGCAGTTCTTTTGCAACGTGCATTCAACACCATCGAGATTGCCGGTCTTAGTAACCTATTAATGCAACCTCGTTTCTGAGCATGTGCTCTAAACAGCGCCCATAGATATGGCGTCCAGTGAATACCCCTTAGAGTAACGTTGCTGGTCAGTTTGTGTCCGCGACTTTCTCACTTTCTCATAAAAGGTTTGAACCACAAGGTATTTTAATATTTAGTTTTCTCTAGAGCTTTTTCCGAATTCCCTTGTTCATACTTAAAATTCCCTGCAATCATGTTAAAATTCCCATTTTCTTTTTCATCAGTATTGAGACCGAAAAATTTTATGAAAAAGGCAAAATTCTCTGCATGTGCATGAAACATCACTGGTCGTCAAGTCGCAGTCACGTGAAAACATCGATCACATAACCACAACGTGATCACGATCACAACCACAACGCCCGCCACAACGGATGAACAGACTACCAGCATCTGCAGAACCTATACTTGTCGTAGAAGAAACTGCCAGACGCTGGTTTAAGAACCACGAATCCTTCTTGGCGTCGAGGAAAGTTTGCAAGATTGAGCTGAAGCTCACGTTCGTCCAGCAACATCGACGAGAGAGAGCCGAAGACCTGTTTCGCTCCAGGATACAGGGCTCAAGAACGACACCGCCTTCGTGGAGGATGTTTTGCGCCTGATCGAGCGCCCGCGCCGACCCTCGTGGTACAGAAGACAAGAAGCTGAGAATACTCATGCAAGACATGAGAAACATCATCTTCGGCAGCCTTGTCCGTAACCCTCCGACAACAGTCAAATGGTTCATCATCAAGGTTTCCAAAATTTAACGTGCACTTCATGCCCGAGTCGGTCACTATCAATGACCCTCCAGCGTCTCGACACTCGAGTCGTCCAGCTGCAACTTGACGCAAACAACCCAGGCATCCGTGACATTATTGTTCGCAATAAGCGCTACAATTGTTCGCAATAAGCGCTACAATCTCTTGAATCGATGTTTTCTTTCGCGTTTATTTCAGTGATGCTTTAACGTTCTGTGTATGTTTTCACTATTGTGTAAATTGTATCAATATGCTACTTATCTTGTATAGTGTTAGTTATTTTTTTGTAATGTTTCTCAAACATGTAGTACACATGTCATGTTTTATTTCTGTATAATTTCTTTTTGTGCCTGCATCGCGACTGCTAATATAGGTGGCTCGGGGCTCGTCAAGCTGTTTTTACAGCTTTTTTCCCGTGTCACCTTTTCAACATTTTTTGTTGGAAAAAATAAAGGTACTATTATTATTATTATTATTATCCACGACGTTTTCCAGGAGGAGATCAGGAAGCTACTTCCTGCCACCAGTCGCGCGGCTTTTATTTCGATTGCCGAGATTGTTCGGGAAGGAGTTCAACAGATATTTCAACCGGAGACTTCTGCGAGGGAAGCGGCATCTGACGAACCCAGAATGACTTACGACGCAATTGCACGACGACCGCCATTGGCTGCTAGTTAGTATTCGATGCCAATTCAACGAGACACTCCAAGTCCCCAACGCCACAGTATTCCCGACGTCAGAAGAAACAAGTACAGGTCCGCGCTGAACAACGTATACCGAGGAAGACAGAGGTGTAGCGAACGGCCGACCGACGACCACTCTGCTACCACTGCGGTGAAATAGATCTGCGAGGGTTCGAGTCGAACGACCCTCGACCACGTCCCTGCCAGTGATCGCGGGACATTTGGGATTATCTTCGGCGACCTTGTTTCCCGGTGCCGACACTACCCCGAAGCTCCCAATCCCCATCATCTCGACAGGAGGTAACCACGACACATGCTTCTACACTAAGCACGACAAAGCAAATTAGCGATGCAGTGACAGTTGATTTGGTGTCGGTCATCGTCCAAGGGCAATACTAAGTTCGCGACACCAATTATCTGTGTCCACTCCACGAAGTACAGATTTCCCAACTTTGAGGCAGAATACCGCTGAGTGGCTTCAAGAAATAGAATGGTTGGTACTTCTCAAAAACTAAACACCAGGCATCACCCGACTTTACTTTGCCACACGAGACTTATACCCCTGTCAGACGGCGTTCTAAAGATCCTTTTCACTAAGCTCCTTTAAAAAAATCGGCCAATCAGCTCGCGATGTGGAGTGCGCACGTGCTCTGTGGCGCGCGCACGTGCTCTACGGCGTGCGGTGGTTCGCCGATTTTATAAAGGAGCTTAGTGAAAAGGATGTTTAAAACGCCGTCTGACAGGGGTATTAAACACGTTGCAGTGGTCACGGCATGCAGAAGAAATTGGCGTTGCGGAATGAACGTGAAGTGGCTTGGATAGCAAACAAACATTGCCATCAGCCATCAAGCCAATGATACAGCAAAAGGCACAACTTAGGGTGCCTTCATGCGCACATGAAGGCACCCAGCACGACCATGTAAGCAATACATGTCCGAACTTGCTACATTGATGCAGAAAGCTACCAGAAAAATTGGCGGATTACAAGCCAGCCCTGCAGCTCATAGCATCAGATGTTATTAGCGGCACATGAAGTATGATTACAAACCGGCGGGGTCGAAGTCGCCTCTCGACCAAACTGAACACCGACGTGTGAGGAGCTGGAGCGTCATCCGACAAGAAGCACACACACTATGACTGAACGCCATGAGACTGTCGCAGAAAAAACTTGTTGTGAAACCTTCCGATAAGAATGAATAATCATGTAATCCCGAGTAAAAAAACTCATTCAATTCACTTAACAAGTATGCATTATCTTCACACTCCAGCTTTTAAGCCTTCAGAGTCAACAAACACGCCAAGAATTGTGTTCTCCTCATGCGGTGGAGCTTTTGAGGACACTCGCATCTTTGACCCCCCAATATGTATAAATGGGACAAACCAGGCTGGCGGTATGGACAGACTTGTTGCATGGGGGCTGTACTCCTTCCGCCTCTTGCAGGCATTGTATAGAAGATATTTAAAACTATATACACACGATAATAACATCGTAGCATACCGACATTAATAATAAAAAACAGACCCAGCTACCGAAAACAAATATTACACTCGTAAGAAATAATTATTTCTGTAACTTGTTAATTTCATTTCGTTTCATTTATTTCACCTTAAAGGCCCAGTTAGGGCATTACAAAGACGAAAGCACTTCTGAACATCTAGTTTGACAGTATGTGTTGATTCTGGATATGGGCATTTTTATATAGCAGGACATTTTATATGTATTGCTATGTAACAACAGACCATTTGCAAAACCCCATCAGCTACATTGCCTAGAACAATTTTGTTTTTCGGCGTAAAGCACACGAACGGGCCTTAGTTCACGTCGAACGCTAATGCAGCATTCGAATCTCATAGGCGCTGAGCCGACTTCACAGTGATTGCTGACATAACATCCTTGTCGAACAAATGCCCAAAGTATAAAGGCCTTAGTTAAATAGCGTATGGTGGCTACTGTACTTCGTTTCATCACAGTTTGGCAGACGGCGAAGACCACATGTCCCAGTGAGCCAATATGCACATTGGAAAGAGGCACGTGACAACATATCATCGGAGTGCTTTCCTGCAGAGATTTGTCACATAACTTCACTCCGTCTCTCTGATTGGCTCGAGGGGGCTGTGGCGGTTGCCCTTTGCCAAGTTATGGCGAAACGAAGTATAGGTAGCACATACTTTTGAAAAAAAGTGAATTGAAGAGACTGAAAGGAATGGTAGTCAACATTTTGCAACAAGACTGCTTCTTCGGGCAAGGGACGAACACAAATACAAGTTATCTTGTCCGTGTAACTAAACAAGTAAGTAATCGACCGACTGATACAATGCACTCTTGATGAAAAAATTATGGCTGCTATAAATGCTACAAAAGGAAAAAAAAATGTGTAGTTTATCTTCTGTTTCCGAGTTGCATTAAATTTAACGAATTGTTGATATGTGTGGAGCTATCTCGGAATCTCGAATGATACCCCTGTTACACGGGCACACTTAACCGCGGTTAATTCAGCTTAACTGCTGTTGCGCGGCACCACAGCTATTCCATAAGAAATGAAGAGCGCGCGTGCACTGCTTCGATAGCTGCTCAAGATGCGCAAGCTCACGTTCGCCCATAGCTTTGACAGCATAGCCGCAGAATGTTGTCGGCAAGTATTGTGCGCTAACTGTGGCTTAGCGTAACTGCAGTTAAGCGTGCCCGTGTAACAAGGGTATGAGTGAGGTTGCATTTTGTTTTGAAGATTCTAGATGTTGGAATGATGGATTAGACAACAATATAAGAGGAGTCTGATTATGCACTGGAGGTTCGTGTGGACTGTTGATACCGATCGGCAATGTCAAGAGCCTACTAATACTAATATCCAAGGGACATTATATGCAGTAATTTGTGCATTGACCAATCAAAAATGTGAAGACAGGCTAACTGTGTTCCGAGTGCTAAGGGGATAAATTCACGTTTTCATGAACGTTAGTAATTAACTACTTTTCGAATGATTGGTTCGAATCCTTTTTAAAAGTTTACGTGCATGTCGCTTAAACAAACGCCACCTTTTCACTTAGAAAAACAAAAATTGCGAACGAATGCAAGTTACTGCAATGACAGCACGTTATATCAAAATCTTGGCAACTGCCAATTCCTAAAATCGTCGGTTAGTAGAAAAGGTAAAGATCGCAGGAGCTTCTTCGCTAAAAGTTACCGTGATTATGCGGTGGCCGAGGGCTGACACGACATGCTCCAGGCCCCACGTGCCACGCATACATTTCGCTTCGATTTTCAGACATTCCATGGTTCGAAGAATGGTAGGAGAATGCAAACATTTCACGCTAAATTTTTTTCTATCGAACCTTGAACACATCCGGGAATCCGAGCACCGCTACTGCTATACGATTCATTCTGTCTCACAGGTGCTAATATCCAGAGCGTTCTTGCGAAGCGCATAAAGTCTAATTCCTTCAAATGTTCACGTTATACCTACGTCAAACGGCACGAAGAAGCCCGAAATCGTCGGCAAGCAGGTGGACATCACGACTACCGCGCATCGAACAAACTCGCATCATAGCCTCCTCTAACTGACAAAGCCGGGCAAATCGCCATAAGATGCGGCCGCCGAAAGTGAAAAGGTAGAGCGGCAGACCACAGTTTATCATACACAGTTTGCCCATAGACCCGTTGCTCTGGGGCAGGGGGCGCAAGCGCTTTCGGAAGACTTACGCAAGACGCGACCATGTTATGCTGGCTGCACCATCCGTGTGGCGCTGTAACCTTCGATTTTGCACGTGCCACGTTGGAATACAAGCATCTGTCAGCGTCAGTAGATGCGCGATAACAAAATGGCTTAAAAAAAAAATGAATCATGCAGCTCGCGGCTGCAGCTACAAGTGTCACACTGTTGCCTGCTGCGATCCTGGCGACAGCACAGCAGCGGAAGCAGATGCATCCCATTAAATATTCCTTTCATCTTTGCTTTCTTTCATAGCTTCCGCGAGCACGTATGTTTCACTTTACGTGATAGCGAAGCCGAAGCTACTCGCAAAAGCACGTCCTCCTGAACGATGCTCGCACTGCACGAGCGCGCGTGCTTGGCAGGGACGCTGAAAGATCGCGGCTCGCTCTTGTAGCCTCTGCTACGCTGGCACTTAGAATGGAACGGAGTATAAAAAAATCTCTAGTGGGGAAGCATATTGACGCACGTTCGAAACGCGAGCCAAATATTCCATTTTTTTTCGCCTGGAGCGCTGCTCAAAACTTGAGAGTAGAGTTCATGTAAAGGCTCCCTACGGGAGCCAGAGTTGCGCGTCTGTTTCCACGTGTCGCCGCGCCGCTATTAGCGGCGAGATGTTTTGGTGGCGCCCTCCTGTGGTTCCCCCTTGTGACTTCATTACCTTGCAAACAACAAGTTCGATGGTGTTCGTTATTAGCATGGTGGAAGCTTGAAATCATTGCGCTCTCAAAGGAACACTGCCAACACCGTCAAAATTAAAGTTCTTTCATTCCTCTTATTTCCGTCGATGATAAATCCCCTTTCCGACGTCATAGTCAGCATTCGGCCAATCGTGCAAGGCCGACCACAGCGCTCCAGGCGAGCAAAGTATAATATTTGGCTCGCGTTTCGAACATGCGTCATCACGCTTCCCCACTACAGTTTTTTTTACTACGTTCCATTCGAAGTGCCAGCATAGCAGAGGCTACAAGAGCGGGCTCCGAGCTTTCAGTGACCCTGCCAAGCACGCGCGCTCGTGCAGTGCGAGCATCGTTCAGGGGAACATGCTTTAGCAAGTAGCTTCGGTTTCGCTATCAAGTAAAGTGAAACATACGGGCTCACGGAAGCCAAGAAAGCAGTAAAATAATAAAGCTGAAAGGAATGTTTAATGGAACGCTGAGGCCGCGAGCTGCATAATTCTTTTTTTTTTTAGTTTCTTTTTTTATACGTTTTGTTATCGCGCGTCTACAGATGCTGACAGATGCTTCCATTCGAACGCGGCACGTGCAAAATCTAACGTTAAAGCGCCGCCTGGGTGGTGCTGCCAGCATAACATGGTCGCGTCTTGCGCAGAGCCGTTTATTGAGAGAGTTTGGCCATACATTGGTTTGAATAGGCGAGCATCTCGGGGCCAATCACAGGCCGCGAAACAGCCCCTAGCGGTGGTCGTGTGCTCTAAATTTGTGACACGACTATACTTCGTTTCACCTTATGTGCGAGCGAAGGCAAAACTGGAAGCGCGAGCACGGAAGCTCCGTGCGTTCAGGCTTTGCTCGAGCGCGCGAGCTGGGGAGAAATGCAAAAAGCGCTGGTCTCGCGCTTCTAGCTTTGGCTTCGCTCGCAGATAAAGTGAAACGAAGTATAATTTGAGCCGTGCCGAGCGGAACTCCGCGTCTCAAGACGCTCGCGCACCCCACCGTTTGCACTGCTTTCTTTCAGCCGGTCTCAGGACGCTGTTCTAGCAGTGCAGACAAAGGCATGGGCACGAGCGCGTGGCTTTGGAAAGTGCCTCCTATGCACGAGGTCTCGTACAAACAAAAGCGTTTCGCTGAGCTAGGCTCACGCGCATGTGCCTTTGTCTTCACTGCAGACATTTGTGAGATGGAGTAGAGGTCTCCTGATTGGTCAACGCTGTGTCACAAATTTAGTTTACGCTCTAAGCGTGGGGGGAATATTCGGCGCTGGCGGCGGCCTTTGCTCCGCCTATTGTCCAAACTCTCCTAATATACTGCTCTGGTCTTGCGGACGCGCTCGCGCCCCCTGCCCGAGAGCAACGGGTCAGTATGCCAAGATCCGATCACGTGAGGATCCGGATCAAATACCGTGCAGGAAAGTAGACGTTGCACGCGCCCCGACAGTACGTTCCCCTGCTTTTGAGCGCGCAGTGCGCCTCGAACGCGCGGCGCCGCTATTCGCCGAATTCAGTCACGTGAGGAGCAGGATGAACATTCCGTGCAGGTAAGACGGCGCTACGGGGATGAACGCGCAACTCTGGCTCCCGTAGGGAGCCTATACAGGAACTCTACTTGAGAGCTACGGGCAAACCACGTGATCAAGGGCCTTGTGTGATAAAAAGTACATTGTAGAACTAAACTCATAATATATTATTCTCACAATCTAAATTGTATTGACAATCAAATAATTTAAAAAGAACGAAAGCTCCTCAGACAATTATATAAACTCGTAAAATCGCCCTCTCAACACGGATGGGGTAACTACTAATCACTTTTTATGTTTCGTTCTTATTGTTTTGTTTTTCAAAATGGCGGCCCCCATAGCATTTTGTTTACTGGCTTCTCGCATCCGCTTGCGTTACGCCTTCGCTTTGATGTGACGTACGCACCACTGGACGACAATCACAGGTAATTTATTCAAACAAGAGTTATTTCAAGCAAGCAACTTCATTTTCGCTCTACATGGTAGAATTGATACGAAAACGTTACAAACACCAAATGCAATGATGCGGTTTTTGACGGATGTTAGCGAAAATACACGGTAGTACAAACAGTTTGGATGTTAGCCTTCAAGCTATGTGCATAAAAAATGATAAACCGAAGATCAGTAAACATAGTCTAAACAGGTAGAGGTAAAGTCGCGGTAAAGGCATTTCAAGACAGCTATTCATAAACCATGCAACAAAAAAAAAAAAGGACAGACGCTACATTGCTTTACTTAACGAGGGTGATTACAAACCAGTTGCTTTAACAGTAACCACAGGCTAATGTGGTTAAGAATAAAGCTGTGTTTGGAGGTGCATTAGACCCGCCCGTCCTTTACCCCCGAGATGAACTTTCGACATATCTGGACAGTTTTTTAGGGGGTATGTTGGATCTAGCCAGTCAATTTCTTCAGCACAATGTTTAGAGGTTAGGTTAGATGACGGCGAGCCTTTTGCAACTCTCAATCTTCTGATCTGCTCTACGGGCTACTGGCCCTTCGACAGTAATATCACCTATCATCGACAAACCATAAGCACCTTGAATGCCGCTTTTTGACTGCAGCATCACCATCAAACATCGCCGTCCGTGGAAGCGACCTCCTGGCTCAGCGTTCTTCACTCGTCACCCTCGCCACAAACCTCACCTAATCTTGCTATTGACGTCGCTGGTGATGTACCTTCAAACTCCAGCCCACGTCCCACCTGCCGCCGCTGTTCCCGGTCTGTGTTCGACAATGTCGCCGCTCTCCAATGCGACGTTTTTAACTTGTGGCTCCACCGGAAATTCGAAGACGTATCTCTCGCTTTGTATAGACTCTTCTCCTCGTTATCAACCGAGTGGCTCTGTGCGGCGTGTTAGCTCCCACCCCTGGCCGATGACCTCTTCCCACCCCCCAAGCAGCACGGAGCCCCTGCGTACCCCACCATCATCACCAGCTCTACCAAGCAGTCTTCCGACACGCCTCCGGCGAGCGACGACGTCGGTGGCGTTCACCGTTTGCACGACCACTCCGCGTTTGGCGTAGTTGTCGCGTGAGGAGGAGTGCGTGATTGGAGTCTGCACACTTCAATCACGCTTGCTTTTCAAACGTTTGCTTCCTAAAAAACAAGATACCCGACTTTAAAGCACTGAAGTCATCTTACCCAAATACAATATTCGCTCTGTGCGAGACATGGCTGGACGCCTGTCTTCGATGGGCAATTAATGGGCAATTAATCGATCTCACGCCGCCATTAGTTCGGCTCTCGAGTGCAGATCGAAGTCACTTTTTCAAAGCAGGCTCTAAGGCAGGTTCCCAACTGAGTTGTTCTAGTAACGCTGGGTTAATCCCTCTAAGCCCCTCTATACCTGGTTGCTATGATGTCACATAGAAGAAAAAGCCTGCACATGGCGTCATCGATAGCGGATCCCCGTTCGCGCCCCAAAGCGGCAAGCGTGCTGAAGCTCGACGACGTCCGTCTTGGCGTTGCCGCAGAGACGCTGCAAGGCGCGCGGGCGGCGGTACTGACGCAAGCCAGATTGACCAAGGTAGGCTAGCTAACCAAGGTCACTGAGCTGTCGTCGTCATTAGTGGCACGAAAGAAAGGGGCAAAATTATACGCCTTCTGACTGGTCCTCACAGCCCCGTCTCTGGTTCACACGTTTGCTGACGTTACGTGGAGTCTTGTGCACTTTGCTCGAAAGAAGTCATCGATGACTTACTCGTGTTGAAAAAGTGTTCGATTAAATAACTTGATTACTTCGGAAGAAAAGTAATTGGCCGTTAATTAATAAAAGTAACCGTTACTCTTCCGATTACTTCAGACATTCAAAGCGACAGATTTTTTCTGCAGGTTTGAAAACGGGTTTCGGTACTGCTTGTCATTGGATTAAAATCGCCGAATTATAAGGTACCTATATATTCTCCAATTTTGGTGAACCATCTTCCTCTCGAAGACTTGGTTCGAGGGTTTCTTGACTGAAAATTGACTGAATCAGAAAAGGGGAGGGGAAGTGGTAACAGTTACAAGTAACTTTAGTACCTCCAAAAGTAATCAAGTTACTCTCGCGAGTACTTCCTAATAAGTGTATTCAAATTATCACAGAATTACTTCAAAAAGTACTTTAATACGAGCAATTTGATTACTTGTAAAGGCTGAACTCCATGGAACGAATTATGCGACGAATAAAGCGGGGAACACATGAACGGCAAAAACGGGCGCCGCGCGCTGATTCCCATAGCAACAGCCCAGGACGCTCTGACGTGGACCAATGCCAAGCCGCCACGTCACAGCGTGCGCGCAAGTTACCATGGAAACTGTCGCGCGGCGCCCGTTTTTGTCCCTCAAGGACGTTGCCCGAGGACATGATGGCTTTGTGCACCGTCGTAGTAGCCGCTGTGCTGGTGCCACGCGCAGAGCAAAAGCCGCTTGCGAAATTCGCCGATTTTTTTCCCAGCATATTCGTCCCATGGAGTCCAGTCTTAAACCGTGCAAGCTTACGTATAAGTAACCGAAACATTAATCGCGTCTCGAATGTCGTGAGCCGGGCTAGCTCCTGGAACTGGTATGTCCCGGTGACTTGTGGTGCAAGCAGACGTAAGCTTTCGTAACGTAAAGGTCTGGTTCACACATTTGCGACGGTTGCGTTGCAAATGTGTGACGTCCGTAACGACCAAAACACCGCAGCAACCGTGGCTACATGGATTGCTTCGCGAAGCTACCCCTTGCATCGCTTTCCACGTTGTGTACGGTGAATACTTGTCCCGGTGGCTTTGTCGCTACGGTCGTTTCGGTTGCATGCGAATACAACCAACGCAAATGTGTGGATCATCCTTTACGTTACGTTACGTTAACAAAGCTGACGCCGCAAGTCACCGGGACGCTACCAGGTCAGGAAGATAGCCTGGCACGCGACATTCGAGACACAAATGTCTCGGTGATTCATACGTCGTGAAAGACACCGGTTTCTCTCCCCCGAGAAGGCGTAAGCCAAGGACTGTTCCGGCCGGAGTCGTCCGGCTTCGAGCCTGCTCGTTCCTATCGTCTAGAGGAGAGTACGCCACACTGCTGGCCTACACTCTCGCACTCCTCCGCGCATCTACCGTTCTCGGGGTACTAGAGAGATTGCGCTGAACAGTCTGAACGGCCGTCTTGCGAGGAGCCCTGGAGTGGACTTCGGGCGACGGGTCGAGTCTGGGGAGGCATACTCGACCCAGACTCGACCCGTCGTGGGGAGGCAGAGGCTCGTCAAGCAACAACTGAGTTGCTTTTTTCTCTGTCTCTCCTCTCCAAACGGAGAGAAATAAAGAGTTTGAGTTTGAGAGTCGCTGCATGAGCTCGTCCGACCGGCGACGACTCAACGCGAGCGTTCCCCCTGGCTCTGACAGTCGGCGTCCCCTACACCGAGTGGACGTCCGTTCGCAGAGAGCTCTGGCTTGAACTCCCGTGACAACGGGTAGTGGCGTGAGCTCGGCCCACCGGCGATGACTCGGCTCGCAATCCCCTTTGGCTCTCAGGTCGGCGGGCGCTGCGGGCACCCTGTGTCCACGGCACGCTTGACTGCAGTGTCTTGTAGGGGACCGCCGTTTACCAGCGGTCCCCTTCAAGTTGTTGAACACCGGGATCATCGTTGTTGGCATGGCGTTAGGCGAACCCGGCGCGGCTACCGCCCTCGCTGGTAGCCGTCGGCCGCGCGACGGGACGGGCATCGGGTTCCCCTTTGAGCAGCGGTCCCCGGACGTAAAGGTACGTAACCCCCACAACGTAACGTAAGAAAGCGGACCTGCGTGAACGAAGGTCACTGGATCCTTCAAAGTCGCCATTTCGGTTCACGGAATGAGCAATGTCTCCTTGAAGTCTTCATTCTATCTAAATTCGCTGGTGACCTGCAGCTTTATAGAGGTACACATCGCGACACTGTTAGCACAAACACGACATAGGTGCTTTTTCGCATTTTACTTCTAGACAGTATTAGCGAGCACGAAATTTATCTCTTACATTATAGAACTAAATGAGTTCTTTCCGTAGTAATAACAACTTGGATGACATCCCCTGGTTTTAAAGAGAAAAACAGGAAAAACCGGCGATCGCTTGTTCGCGCTAGCAGTGTCGCGCTCTGTACGTTTCTTAAATACCGGGATCTTCTTATTCACACACCGGCGAAACGAGCGCACATCTTCGCATAACCACCACGCACAGCACCGGTGCCTGGTGACATTGAAATAGACCTCTCGCAAAATCTAAGCGTAGTGACGTGCCAAGCAGAGAAACGCACCCCAGGGGAGCGTTCTGGGGCCCTTGTTATGTTTAATACACATTAATGACATTGTTTCAGTCAACGATGAAAGTGTAAGCATTATACATTTTGCGGACGATTGTGTTCTGTTCAAATATATGACAAGCTCATCTGACCAGTACGCATTAGGCTCTTCACTTTCAAAAATTGCAGATTTGTGTGCCGAATGGCAAATGAAATTATATTCAGAAGAAAAAACTGTTTTATTACGGGTTACCAACAAAAAAAAACAATTCCACTTGATTTTGTTTACGATGTTTCTAGCTCCCCTGTGCGCGAAGTTTCGGAGTATAAGTATCTTGGACTGACGATTTCTAAGACTCTCTCATGGGATACACACATCGATAACACCTGCTCATTGTGGGGATTCCTGTGGTCTCCCTTCGCCGATGGCTGTGATAACGGCCGCGGGTCGGAACACTCGGCCTCCTTCGCCGTAAGCTCCGACCCCGTTCGTGAGGCGGAGGGCCGCCTGGCTTGGGGGGCTCTCCTCTCACTCTCTCTTGGGGGGACCGATTTCCGTTTCCCCGCTCGGATGCGGATCACTGCTCATAGGCGAGGATGTTTCGCCTCTTGTTTTTCCGCTTTCGGGAAAGGGACTCGTCCGTTGACCGCGAAAGAGATAGGACGTGTGTCGGCGACTTCTCCGATGCTTCCCCGGTCTTGGCTCTCCGGAACCCCGCGTCTGGCAGGTAAGGACCTTTTCTTACCATGCTGGCGCGGCGGGCATTTTGGATGGGGACATTGTAGTTCATTTAGAAGAGTATGTTAATAAATGCTCTTGGACTCTGTCCTAACTCTGGTACGTGTGTCTTCTCTTCCGCTATATTCGAGAGAGTGAGACAAGGTAGACGATCATTGGCACCGACGGAGGTAATTATTGAACCGACCCGCGGTAATGTAGCCCTTAACGTCGTCTATATTGCCGCGGAGATGTGGGGACCGCGCTACTAGGTTTGACGGCTCCTTTGAGGTCGCCGCCGCTGTTAAGATAACCCTTTGGTTATTCTATCGGTACCTGTGTTAGTAGCTAGCAAATCCCACATAAAATGGCGCCCAACGTGGGGCCACGGCTTCCTTTATCGTGGTCGTGGCTCCTGGCCTCCGTCCCTTTGTCCGGCCTTTTTGCCGACCATCTTTGCCTTTGATCGCCCCGTACCACGAGCGTCCTGATCTTGCCACCTGTGGTTGAACGATTAATGCCGAGTCGGCAACCCGCAGTGCCACTCCTTTGAGCAAGCGCAGTGTGATTCGTACGCGTGTTCCTGTTTTGAATTGGCGTGCGTCAAGCAAAATTCGTTGTTGCGGGAGGCCCTTTGTTTTCCATGCTTGAGGCGAACCCTTCACCTGTGTGTATGTGGGTTTCTTGTGCGCCACCAACAACTTGTCCTGAAGGGGAATTGTATATAGATGTTTCGATGACGTTTGTTTTTGAGAACCGGGCGGACTTTTATGTCCGGCGGGGAGCGAGGCTTGGCAGAGAAGAGTAGCGAAGGATCAGCAGTGCAATCTGGGAATGTAAATATTCGCATTTTCTTTGACTCGGAGTAGTCGCGGACACTCATTTAAAGTCGGACGGTACGCCTGCCAATAACGTCGATAAGTAGCTGGTACTGCTACTGACGGGCCGCGTAACCGTCGGCGTCGAGAAGCAGTTTGCACACTGTTGGCGCGTGCGCTGTATTCACTGCTGGTATTGCAATGGGCGCGGAGGGTTTTCTTCGGGAAAGATTTGTATCTGCTTGATGCCAACGTACTCCTGCTGCCTATTGTTGTTTTTCCAAGAACGACACTAGTTTTGCGTTCATGGTGGTGGCGCTACGCGGTCTGAGGCACACGGTGACAGTATCTGGGTGGACGAGTGACTCTAAGACTTTCGGAGGTTATGTTGCTCTGAAACCCGGGCGCCAGGTAGCCAGAGCGCCCTTTGGCGATATCTGACAGACTCGCGTGATCCAGGTGGAAGAGTGACTCTAAGACTCTCAGCAGTTACGTTGCTCTGAAACCTGGCCTCGCCTCAAAAGAAGGGTCCACACCGTTGTGAGCCCTTGATCGAGCCGTATCGAGTGCAAGACATGTTTTTCTAGCCTCGGTAAGGTAGCTAGCTCAAATCTTTGGCGAAGCTAGCAGGTTTGAGCGTGTGAGCTGCGGCCCCTTTTTGTCTTCCTCCGTGGGAAGCAAGATGGCGGCTATTTTGCGCGGGAACTTGCATCTTCCCCGCTCGCAGACGCACATGCATGGCGGTTTGTTTCTATCCGCCCCTTCGAAGTCCCCGTATCTATTTACCTCGACTTCAGAAGACAGGCCAGCTGCGGACTGTTATCTGTTTTTGGCCACTTATAGTCAACGGACTCTTCCTGTAACTATAAAACCGTGCGTTGTAGGCAGCCTCTGCGTTAGCTGCCTGCGCAAAAGATTGAGAACTCGCGTTTTTCCTAGAAGCTCTCTCCCAGGTGTCCACACTAAGCGAACTCAATTAGTTTGCTTGGTATGTGGACGCGTTTCGAACGGAGGGGCCCCCTTTTATGGCTTCTTCTTCCGGTGTCGAAGCGGGTAACTCTGGCATATGTCCTGTGGCCGCTCGTGGGGTCCGTTTCCCAACTGAGCGCCTTCCTGTCATCGTTGACATACTGGCCACCTTTTTTTTTTGTGGTTTTGTTTGTAGTTTGCTCCTGCCCGTTCCTGCCGCCTTTGCGGCCCGCCAGGCGAGCGACGGTTGCGCGCCCCCTCGTTTGGAGGCTGCGGCGCCCTTTCTTCCCTTTGGGGAGGCCTACGGCCGGCTCTGGGCGTGTTGGCTGCTGGCGCATTACGACCTCGCAGGTCTGCTCCGAGGTCGTCCACCCCCTTCACCAGTCCACTGCGGCCGAGATGGCGCCAAGCTCCCCGGGCGGCGTGTCTGGGACTTCCCCAGCTGGTCTCCGCTGGTGGGCGGCGGTCGTTGGTCTTTTTGGCGCTTCGCCTTCACGACCGCCTGACTGCCCCCCCACTGCAGGCCAGCTCGTACCGCGACACCTGTGTCCAGCTGTATCAGCGCGGCGCCTGTGATGCTGTGCAAAGTTGTGATGGCCGCGTTCGTGCACCTGGACTTGAACTTTCCGGGTCTTCGGTCCTGCGGGCCAGCTGTTGACGGCGGACACTGTGAAGACGCGCGCTGGGTGTCGCGTGTATTTGTTGGGGGTGCGCAGAGAGATATATTATTTTATGAGAGCAGGTGGGCCTCCTTTATTCTTTTTTGAGACCCATCTACCGTTTTAAGGAGGGGGGATGTGGGGATTCCTGTGGTCTCCCTTCCCCGATGGCTGTGATAACGGCCGCGGGTCGGAACACTCGGCCTCCTTTGCCGTAAGCTCCGACCCATTCGTGAGGCGGAGGCAGTGGCGTAGCCAGGATTTTATTTCGGGAGGGGTTCACCGGCATTATAACCCCCCCCCCCCCCCCCAAATGACGAAGCAGGGTGAACTCGGCGGTACGGACGCTCAGGCAAAGATTAGGGAGGCGCTGTTAAGATAAAACTGTTCAATCTGCATCGTCATTTTTCAAAACGGAGCAGACTTTATTTACAGGAATACGGGCATGCTGGCTCACTGTTCTACTCTCGTAGTAGTTGCGGCCCACCAACTTTCAAAGCTTCCTCACAGCACACAACTCCCTCCGCTTTTTTAGGTAGCACTGCATTACCAACGCGTGCCGGCCAGACAAAACAAAAAGATAGCTATACTGTCATAATAAATTTAACAGCAACACAAAAAAATTGCAAAATTAGAGCAAGCGTTTATGCACAAACACTTGGCAATATTCCAAGCCGCCATTAAAAAGGTCGAGACAGCTGAAGTCGAAATTTAGATGCCGCGAGAGTCGGCAATGTCACCGCTCTAACATTCCCGCTGGAAGCACAGAAGAGCATTCTAAGCGTTCCTTGTTCCTTTCTTTCATGGATTACCTGATCACAATGTTAGATGGGAGATTTAAAAAGCACCGGCGTACGTTGCAATTACTTTCGTCGCTTCTTCCTGCAAAGATCTTGGAAAGCGGGGCAGATCTCGGCGCTGAAGAGTTTTTGGAGCTCCATTCAGGCCTGGTTTCATTTCCTGAACTCCACTGTGGGCTGCTCATATGGGCTGCCAAATGGAAAAGGGAGCAACGTGAAACGCTCGTCATGTGTGCGCTACAGGCGGTCGCCCTCTGTCCGGAGGCCCTATTCCCAAACGTTCATCGTCTCCTCAAGATCCTAGCGACTCTGCCCGTAACAACGGCGGAGGCCGAGGGCTCCTTTCCTTCACTACGACGGTTGAAAACATACCTGAGAGCGTCCACTTCGAATGAGCGACTGCTCGGTTTAGCGCTTTTAAATGTTCACCGCGACATGGAAGTTCAAGCGGAGGACGGCCTGGATATCCTTTGCCGTCAACGCAGGCGGCTGCATCTTAATATGTAGACGCTTGGTATAAATGAAAAGATCAAGAGAGCCTGTAAATTGCTTTCTGAATTAACTAGTCACAGTTACTTTTTTATTCGTGGTAATTTACGGCGCGCTAAAGAACGCTACTACTTTAAGGTGTTCAAGGCAGCAGAGGGGTGTACGGACGTCACGTGGGAGGAGTTAAAATTCTCTTTAAAATCGAAACCGTTCATCTATTTCAATTAATAAAATACTGCGCAATGCTCTTGAACTAACCGAATGTTCTTTGGCGAACGCTTTTAACCTGCATTTTGTGAATATTAGAAGCGGGAGTGTTACTGTAAAGTATTGCGTTTTTGATGATAGAAACAGCAGCTCGATTTTTTTAGATCCGGTTGTAGAACCTGAGGTCATTAATGTGATTGTACAACTTAAGAAAAGTGGAGCTTTTGACTTGGATGGTTTACAAATAAGGCCTGTTAATTATGTTGTTCATTTATTAGTGCAGTGCTAACGCATATATTTAATATTTCTTCGATCACTGGTGTTTTTCCTCAACGAATGCAAATAGCAAAAGTGTTAGTACTACACAAAAAGGGGAGTGTAATTGTTATGGATAATTACAGACCGATTTCTATATTGCCAGTATTTTCTAAAACACTTGAAAAGGTACTTTATACACGTATAACTAATTTTAAACTAAGCTTAACTTGATATGATTTTGGTTTTATAAAGCATAAATCTACCGAGGCTGCACTACTCGTCTAGAAAGAATTCATCTTGAAAAGTTTGAAGAAAAAAAATTGTTCTTGGAGCATTCATAGAGTTCGCAAAGGCTTTTGATTGCCTCAATCATAAAATTTTACTAGCAAAACTGGAAACATATGGGATTCGAGGGCATGCTTTGCAGTGAGTGAAGTCTTACAGCATCGAATGCAATTAGTTTATATTGATGAATATTCGTCAAGTTCGAAGAATATTCTTACTGGTGTCCCACAGGAATGTATATTAGGTCGTTTTCTTTCTAATATTTACGTTAATGACATTGTGAATATTAACTCTGGTGCAACATTTATCAGCTATGCCGACGACACTAGTTTTTTTTTCAGCTGAAGATGGCGATATGCTATTTGACATGGCAAATCAGGCGTTTTCCGTATTAGCAACTTGGAGTCGTATTAATTCATTACAAATCAACGTAGAAAAAACAAAAGCAGTGCTGTTTAGCCCAAAACATAAGCTAATCACAATTACAAGAGATATTGTTCTGAAATTGTCTAAAATAGAAATTGTAAACTCTTTCAAGCTCTTAATGCCATTTTACTGAGAATATGTCATGGGATAGCCATGTCAACTACCTTAGTTCCTAATCTGTCATAAGTAGTAAGTGTGATAAACCGACACCGGTAGATGTTACCAGCAAAGGTGAAATTATTAATATACAATTCGTTACTTTACTCCCACATAGACTGTAGTAATTTAGTCTGAAGTGCAACAAACTCAACAGATCTAAAAATATACACTTGTTGCAAAAAAAGCGTTAAATTTGACTTCCACACGGCTAGCTTATTTAAGAAGTTTCGTGTTATCAATATACATGCTCTACTTAGTATAGACGTGTGACTAATCTAAAACTAGAACAAATTAGGGGTTCAAACGTTTTGATAAACCTTGCTCTCTCAAAATATTCGCGCGTGTTCTACCCGTCGTGCTAAATGTTGGGAGGTGGTCACTGCAAGAACGAACTATTGCACACAAATGCTTAAACATACTATCCCAAAAATACTTAACCTACTTGAAGATAAAAGATTGGAATTCAGTACATTGTCTCTCAGAGAAATTCGACTAATGTTCTCCACACATGAATCTGAGTATGAACTAAACGTTTGGGGTCTCATAACTTCTGTCTGCAAATAGGTCACTTTCCTGTTATAGCCCATGATAACATTTATTGTGTTCTAAACACGCTTTGTTAAATTGTGGTAATCAAGATTTGTAAATGTTTTTTTCTTTTCGTTCTTTTGTCAAGAACTTGTCAAGCTGTGCCATACAGCTTTTTTCCTTGATCGCCACCATCAACATACGACGAAAATAGCAAGTGTTTCAAAATATCCGTTCTTATATATCTGAGATCAGGTTCCGCATCTTATTAAATATATATGAATGAAGGAATGTTGCCTGTTTTATTTATATGAGCATTTTCCACCCCACAAACACTTCCCAAAAACATATAAGTTGAAGATAGTCCGCACTCCCAATTTGCTCCATGCCCCGTGCAAAACCGACTGCGTGTGCAGGGGAGCCAGCGGCCCCCCCCCCCCCCCCCCCCCCCAGGTTTGGCGTTTCGGGAGGGGTTTCGACCCCCCAAACCCCCCCTCAGCCTACGCCACTGGGCGGAGGGTCCCCTGTATTGGGGGGCCCTCCTGTCACTCTCTCTCGGGGGGACCGATTTCCGTTCCCCCGCTCGGATACGGATCACTGCTGACAGGCGAGGAGGTTTCGCCTCTTGTTTTCCCGCTTTCGGGAAAGGGACTCGTCCGTTGACCGCGAAAGAGATAGGACGTGTGTCGGCGACTTCTCCGATGCTTCCCCGGTCTTGGCTCTCCGGAACCCCGCGTCTGGCAGGTAAGGGCCTTTTCTTACCTTGCCGGCGTGGTGGGCATTTTGGATGGGGACATAGTAGTTCATTTAGAAGAGTATGTTAATAAATGCTCTTGGACTCTGTCCTTAGTCTGGTACGTGTGTCCTCTCTTCGGCTATATTCGAGAGAGTGAGACAAGGTAGACGATCATTGCACCGACGGAGGTAATTAATCGAACCGACCCGCGGTAATGTAGCCCTAAACGTCGTCTATATTGCCGCGGAGATGTGGGGACCGCGCTACTAGGTTTGACGGCTCCTTTGAGATCGCCGTCGCTGTTGAGATAACCCTTTGGTTACTCTATCGGTACCTGTGTTAGTAGCTAGCAAATCCCACATCATGCGCATTCAGTAAACTTAGTTTCCTTAGGCACAAACTAATGAAAACACCATCTAGTGTCAGACTTTTAGCTTATAACTCTTTTGTGCGATCGAAACTTGAATACGCCAGCCTTGTCTGGAATCCCTTCACAGAAAAGAACATATCGAAGCTGGAAATGGTTCAAAGGCGCGCGGTAAGATTCATCTATGGAAAATTGAAAAGATTAGACTCTCCATCGCACCTTATGAAAAGGAATGGCATAGCTACACTTGAGCTGCATAGGAAGCTCTCCAGGCTATTTTTTTTTTAATTTCGTATGGTACGATACAATGTATGGCTTAATTGGCACACATAATCACCTCATCCCGTTCATGTCACGACCTACGAGGCACCATGCATAATCAATATTCATTAACACCAATCTTTGCACGCACTAATCGTTTCAAATTTTCCTTCTTTCCCCGCACCATCTCGGAATGGAACTCTCCAGTCTCTAAGTTCGAGCGTTTTTGAAGCTGTCGATTTTTGTGATGCCATTGATAGTTATTTTTCTTAGATGTGCTTTCTTTTTTGTATAAATTATCTTGCATATTAGTATTTTGCACGTAACTCTCTTGTATTGCATTTATTGGTATATGCCTCGAATATGTATATCGATGTGCTTTATTTTTGGTTTCATAAGTGCTTATTTGTATTTTACTTGTTGTTCTTTCCACTCCTGCTTGGGCCAGTCTTTGGCCTGCAGTATGTTCTAAATAAAAATCCTGGGAACGCCTTGCCCACAGTTTCGGTTTCAATTTGCCAACCTCACAACTTCACGACATCCCGTAACGATGAAATACATTGCTTGCATTTTGAAATATGTGACTTTCCTTGAATTTATATTAATGTGTAGCTGTTGCCTACCAATACGTATAAAAGGTTGGGGCACGTTTTGAAGGGATTTCCGGCGTACCAGAGTTTGTGGGCATGAAAACATGACTACGAAGGCACATGTGAAAGAAGAGGTATACCAGTCCGGTCATTCCGTTCCATCTTCTCAATGGGCTTCTTATTTTATCCGTTTGCCTGTAGGGTGACTAGGGTCACGCTTCACTCTAGCCAGGCCCCCAGAAAGGTACGGGACGCGACAGGCCTAGGGTGCCTTCATGTCCCGCTATAGTGAACATGAAGGCACTCTAGACAGGCCGTACTCCTCGCTTAGCCTAGGCAGGTCCTTACGGCCCCTGGAGGTCCGTGTTTGAACGGTGGTTCTCACGAAGATGAATCGGTACAGACCGAGCGAGCGCTGTCTTTATTTTCACGCAGTGCCGAGATGTGCTACTTTGTAAGCGGGGCGATCGAAACCGAAACCATGCCACCCCCCTCCATGGCCGAAGATGCACCATAATGCAACGCGCCCAGTGTCGCATGCAGGGATTTTTGAAAGTAGCCTATTCGCAAGATCAAGAATACAACTGTAAAATATCTGAAGATAAGCATGACTTATAAGTGGCTTGCAGTCACAGCGCCCAAGACACTTATATTGGCGAGAAACGCTTTCCGTGCGAAGATACTCAATATATATATAGCGATCTTGGTGCGACTGACGGGTCGTCGAAAATTTGAATAGACCGAAATGACGATTTCTATGGCAACTGAGACCGATTTGACCAATCACCTTGCGAGGTTTGGTCGTCTGTATGTTATATGTTTGTGTCCGGCTAGCTACTGCGTGCCCCAGGCTAGCGGTTGTACTGCACTGGCTAAATTGCTCATCTACAGCGAGTGATTCATCGCATCTTGGAAATGGCTGACCAACACGCTGTGTAAATATTTACACAACCCCCATTATTATTTATTTCCGGCTAACAGACAGGGAAGACAATCTTTCCCAGGCTCCGGGACTTTAATGTAAGCCAGTTCTTATTCTGGTAGATCTGAAGGTACTGCGCAGCTTGTAGGGCGTACAAAAAAGGCCACCGAGCTGACAAGTTTAATGATAATCTATCGGAGAGTTATTTCACATGACAAGACACTGCGCAGGTCAGAATTCTCTTGAGATGGAGGTGCTCACATGCAGGTGTTTTCTGTGAGTTGACCGGTGAGCAGTTTAAAACGCCTGCAGAGTGTTCTCAAACGTTATACGTTTTTGCGGACTGAGTTGTTCTACGGAAGGCCAAGTATATCTATCAGTATTTTTACTTGCGTCAGTATAGTTTGCAGAGGAGTGCCGCACACGCGCTTACATGTTTCGTTTTCTTTTAAAAATTATTTATTATGTATTTTTAGTTCTTCGCGTACATATATATATATATATATATATATATATATATATATACGTATATATATACATATATATATATATATATATATATATATAGGTCAGGCACAGTAGTTTGAGAACAATGGACAGGGAAAATGTAATAAGTCAGAGGTCCGTACTGGCGGAGTTGCTACGCTAAGAGTTTATTGCATGCATTACGACAGTTTCGCCGAGAGGCTTGGCTTCGTCAGAAGATGGCATACATGTGAGGACATCAGACTGCGCAGAGCAGTAAGCGGCCAATGGGGCGAGAAGGACGTGACGTCAAAAAAAAAAAAAAAAGTAAAAAGACATGAAAAAAAGCAAACATGTTGAAACAAAATCAAACGCCCAGTAAAAAAAAAAGTTTGACTTGAGTGCAATATATATATATATATATATATATATATATATATATATATATATATATATATATATATATATATATATATATATATATATATATATGATCTTTAAATTTACGTCCGAGGAAAACTGAGAAGTACTTGACTACTCATAAAAAATTCTTGAAAATAAAGAAACATCGTGATTTTTCTTTTAGAACCTAAAATTGGCGGTTGGCAAAAACATGGGTATTTGAATGTATTTTAGCTGGAGAATCCAATGTCCGTAGGTATACTGTACACAGTATGAAAACATTCTTCACCACGTGCACCCCTATTCGTCGTTCCTATACTCCGACAGAAACACCGTTTTCAAAAACTGTCTATACAGAAACAACAAAAAAAAAAAAAAAACTCTTCCGGCAACGGCAGAGCGAACTTCCAACCACCCACACGGCTTCCGCCACAAGCGATTCGCCGCTTCCGCTCGTATTCGAAACGCCGTGCGCAACAACCAACCCTCCTCAGTACAAAGTCCTTCACCGGAAGACCGACGACACACGACCCCTTGATAGACTTGTCTACTAACCAACAGCCCTGAACAGACCGACCACCGACGAAGCAGACGAAAACGAACTCGATCGCTCCCACAACGACGCACACAAGCCACGGAGTCGCCTTCTGCTTACCGAGCCCGCTATCGAAACACCTGCCGCCCCAGCCGTCGCCACAGCCCCCTGCCGCTGCAACAACAGAACGGACAGCAGACGCGAGCGCTTGCGCACTAGGCTCTAGCTCACACGCACGGCTAGCTATCGCACGACGCTCTCGTTTTGTATTTGCTCGTTTTCGGCCCCATGTCGCCGGGGCGAGTCGGCGGGCGAGGACCGGCACCGTTCAGCAGCGGACCATGTGCGAGCCACAGGGAGGAGCCCCAGCCAGGATTTTCGAGCGGGCTCATTCGATCGTCGACGACCTGCTGGACGAAATCAACGACACGCTGAACCCGGCGCGACGTTACAGCGTCGACAGCGATGTGTGCACCGACTGCTCCCTGGTCAGTGTGTTTGCCGACGACGTGCGGGGAACGGCGACGTCGGCGAGGGATGACCTCCGGATGTTCAGCAGGTCTCAGCTATCTCTCAAATGTGAGTTCCGCATAAGATTCCGCTGTAACTCTGATAAAAGAGAGGAAAGATATTAGCGGTTCACCTATATACGCTACGAGAACAAGCGATCATTTCAAGCCGTTGTTTGTGTACGCGAGGCCCGCGTTAGCGCGTCGAAATGCTGCGCCTCGACCTTTCGGCGTCCACGTGTCGGCGTGTGCTGGTGGACGTGGAGGGGGCGGCGGCGTCGTGAGCCTGCCTCGAATGCAGAAAGCACAAACGGCGCGTGTTTTATGTGCGCGGACGGCCAACATATTTCTCGCGCTCGGGTTCTTGCCGCCCAGCTCGCACACCTGCGCCCCTGAAAGGACGCACTCGAGAAGGAGCCCATATGTCGAGCGCTCGCTTTCTATGGGAAGGAAGGAATTCGCGATCAGCTGGTCGCAGGCGGCGGCTACGCGGCGGCACCGCGACCCAAGTTCGCGCGGCGCGTGACATTCCGCTAGATCGCGTGAATGCGCCTCCTGTGTACGCGCGTTGGGGTCCCGCCAGTTCCCTTCGGCTGGCCCGGGAGCCATCTCGATGCTCCAAAACGTCGGGGTTGGAAAATGGCGCCGACCTCGCTGATCCAGCGCTGACTTCATTCCTTATATAGCGCTGCGTCAGTACTAAGTTACGTTCAAGTGAGCAATGCATCGTGCAGCGCTGTTTCTAATGGTGATGTAGCGACCCGATGTAGACGTGTGTGAACCGGTCTTTGTCCTATGTGAAATCTCCGGAAACGGTCGTGTGCTCTGTAAATGAAAAGAAAAAGAATGGTTCGCGACAGAGCAAAACGATGTCACCAAAGCTTCCTGAAACCTGATCTATAAGCTCAGGAAGTCGCATTTTCAAATCGTGAACGTCGGCAGTTGCGCCGATGTAAAAGGGGCCATTTTCAATGCCAAAGGAGACGCGGCAATTTTTTCATGTCTGGGGTATGTACGAAAAAATTCTTTTGGATAAGGAAGCTTCTGAGATCCAAGAAATGTTTTTTTTTTTCTGTGTAAAAAATTGATTTTATTTTTGCTTATATGCTCTAAATTTCTGGAAATTGCATAAAACCCGCCTAGTTAAAAAAAAAAAATTATGAAAAAAAAAAACATTGGGTACCACAGAAATTTAGGAGGGCGCCAAATTACTTAATAGCACGCCCTATCTTACAGTAAAATACAAAAACTGAAAGACGCCATTTTGAGTCCAAACAGGACTTCTAAAAAGCAGAGATTTTATGAGAGTTCTTTTTTTTTATTTTTAGTCAACTTGGAGTTGGGTGTTGTCTAAAATACTTTTTCCATTTCTTTTCATGGAACTAAAAATTGCATTGCACGTGTTAAAGTTTTAAAGCCTGGTTCTGTTCCGTTTTAATGAAATGACAAATTCTCCAGTTTATGCAGAAGCGGCCTTATTGAGCCAGAAGAAGCAATCTGGACATCGGTGCCCGCAACTTTTGAAATAGCCAAAAGTTCACTCCACCTCATCTCTTCAACATATAAAAATATTAGAAAAATACTTTTTGTTGTTGCTGAGAAATTTTTTTTTTTAAGATGAGCCTCTCCTACCATGCCTTCAGGCACCCGCCTCGTAGGCGACGCACGCCGGCGTTCGGCAGCGAATGCGTCAACGGTCCGAGACGCCGCCGCAAGGTCTTCAACGCTCTCCTGAAAACACGTTGTATTCAGTTGAAGTGGACGTTACCCTCACTTCCATGTATCCGCATCCTCTTTACGTTACGTAACGATACTGGCGTCTTAATGTTACTCCACTCCTGCCCACGTAACTGCTGACGAACGCAGGCCTGCATCGTCTGCTTCCCGAGTTTTTGGAATGTATACTGCGCGTCGGCGTCGTCCGTCGTATGTTCCGATATAAAAACAATTCGGACCGGACAGCTCTTCCCCGATGTACAATGATAACGGTGATTTTGCTTCCCTATTGAACTTAAATGTATTTTGATAGAACTAATTAAGATGTATCGAAGTAATGGGCGTACCAACCGGGGGGGGGGAGCAAGGGGGGTGCTTGCCCCCCCCAGTTTAAGAGTGCGGGGGCAAGGCTTGTGTTTTGCACCCCTCCCCCCCCTGAAACAGCCGCCATTGGGCAGGGCAAACACTAGCCGGCGGCACCCAAGGGATACCAAGGGCACCGCCCTCGGCCCTGCGGGAGGGAGGGAGGGGGGGGGGGGTCTGGTTTGCCCCCCCCCCCCCCCCCCCACACACACACACACACTCTAGAACACGTTTGTACGCCACTGATTGAGGTTCTTTGGCACATCCACCAAGGACGCGCCGCCGAGATAGTGGCGACGTCATGCAAACGACTACGTCGCTCTTCTAAGCGTCATTGTGGGCGGGACTTGTGGCAATCTTTTTGCGCGCAATATCGAAATCGGGAGTAAAAACGCGAGAACTGATCGATGAATATCTAAGAAACTATTATCATTTCGCAAAGTTTGGAAATTGGTCAAACCGCTGATAGTACATAGTTGGCGTCAATACTGGAATAGCAACATCAGCCTTGAAACCATTATTGAAAAAGTTAATCAACAATTTGTTTAAGAAGCCGACTTACAATGACGGTTATTACCTCATCCAATGTCCGCCGAGCCTGACGCTCAGGTGCGAAGACGGCACCCGTGCAACTCCTACCTTTTATCAAACACACTCCTACCATTTATCAAACAAACATGTTTTGCATGCCTCCAGTGTATTCTGGAGCCTAGAATAGTGCACATCGTGACCTCAGGGGTGTGCGGCGGCCGCCGCACAGCGGAGTACTTTTTCCACCATTACACTGCTTTTGGTAGCAATACGTGTTCTATCTAAATACATCTAAGTTCAACAGAGAAGCGACATCACCGTTACCATTTCGCATCGGTGAAGAGCTTTCCGGTCTGAATTGTTTTGATATCTGGACATACGACGGACGAGTTCGACGCGCAATACGCATTTCCAAACTCGGGAAGCAGACGATGCTGGCCTACGTTTGTCGACAGTTACCTGGGCAAAAAGAGAGTAAGATTAAAGCGCCAGTATCATCCCGTAACGTAAAGAGGCTACGGGTGCCTGGAAGTCAGGATAACGTCCACTTCAACCGAATAAAACGAGTTTTCAGGTGTGCGGTGAAGACTTTATGGTGGCGTCTCACGCCGTTGACACATTCTCTGACGAACGCCGACGTGCGTCGCTTATACGAGGTGGGTTCCTTCTTGACACATGGTCGTAGAGGCTTGTCTTAAAAAAAAAAAAAATATATATATTAATGTTTCAGTAGCAACAAAAAGTAATTTTCTAATTTTTTGATATGTAAAAGAGATGAGGTGGATTGAACTTTTGGCTATTTCGATGCCAGCATTGTTTTTTTCTGGCCCTCAATAAGGCCGTTTCTACATAAACTGGAGGTTTTGTCATTTAATTTAGTTGCAACAAAACGAGGATCTGACAATTTAACACGTGCAATGCAATTATTAGTTTCATGAGTACAAACGAAAAAAGTATTGTAGCTAACACCCAACTCCAAGTCGACTAAAAAAAAAAAAAAGAACTCTCATAAAGTCTCTTCTTTTTGGAGGTCCTGTTTGAACTCAAAATGGCGTGTTTCAATGTTTGTAAATTTTACTGTAAGATAGGGCATGCTATTAAGTAATTAGGCGCCCACCTAAATTTGTGTTGTACCCAACAGTTTTTTCACAATGTTTTTCTTAACTACATGGGTTTTATGCAAATTCCAAAAACTAAAGCATAATATCAGCAAAAAAAAAAAGTATTTTCTTCTTGGATTTTAGAGGCTCATTTATCGAAATTAGTTTTTTCGTACATATCCCAGACATAAAAAAAAAAATTGCCGCGTCTCCTTCGGCATGGAATGGCTCTAAAGAAAAAAAGACATTAGAAATAGAAAAAGAAAATTTCGTACGCAGCCAATCTTTTTCATGTAAAAGTGAAAGCAGAAAATAAAAAGGCTGTCTTTTGCGGTGTTTTGCTGCAAACTAGCATTTCGACGCCATATCCGCTGATTAAATTGAGAGACCTTCGTTCCTTCACTCAGTAGCAAAACGAGCCCCTACATTTTTGTTTCTCTCTCCCTAACCAAACGCTGTTCTTTTTTCCCGGCGTCTGGTTGACCGACGATCATGCCGAGACTTAGTGGGCCGCCACTTTTGTTCAGCGATGTCTCCTTCAATCCGCTCATTTCTCTTCGAGAGGCAGTGTGAAGACGACCAGAACACTACGAGCAGGGCCGGATGCAAGTATCTCCAAAGGGGGGCGTCAGGTGTTGGTCAGCGTATCAAATGCTTAATCCCCCCCCCCCCCTTTTTCTCCCCGTTTCCACGCCCTAAATGTTTACATATGTAGAATTCAAGAGGGGGGTCAGGACATCCGGATCCCCCTTCTGAATTTGCCACTGACTATATGAGCCAGCGTAATTTGTCTTCTATCCCAGGATGGATGAATGGATAGACGGTATTGGCTAAACCCTTTGTATCGGGTGGTAACACGATACAACGGGTTTAGCCAATACCATTGATCGATTCAAGGGCCTGCGCCACCTAACCCAAACTTTGTTTCACCTGATAGGGGTCACGAAAAGAAAATATATCGCCCTTATCTTAATTTTCTTATCTTCAATAGAGCCCAATGATGTCGTTTCCTAAGCCTTGCGGCCAAATATTGGGTGTGGATTTTACAAACCGCGTTTAAAATTCATATGTTCTGGAGATTCTGAAACTAAAGCCCCTTCATGTTTCAAAAGTAGCGCAAGGTGTGCCGATGCACGAGGCACGTGCAACGTGCATCTCTTCGGGAGATCATGGCGGCACAGCGCAGCACTGAGCTAGATTTCAGACGCCATCTTCTTACCAACAGTGGCGCGCGGCACGTGTCTCGAGCATTTCCACAACAATGAATGGCGCCACCTTTCCCAGGATAGAAGGGCTTTATCCGAAACTAGGGTGCCTACATGTTTCCGCCGCTCCGCTGTTTAGGGTGGCGACAACGTTTGTGATACCTGTTGCCGACAAACCAGTGTTGCCTACCTCGTTACCATGGCAACCTCCGCTGTTTTCGTTGACCATTTTGTCACACTCGCCCAGTCGCCGGTCGTGCGCTCGGACTACGCCGCTAATCCTCGTTAGGGCTAGTAAGCGCTCACCACTCTCGTTCCGACGGCGAGGTTTCGGCGTTCAATGCCGGTCTGTGGCGTTCCTTTTTTGTCGTGGGAGCTCGCGTTTCGATAATAGCAACGCACACTTCCTGCTCGCAACTTCAAAATATGAAACACCCGAATAAAGAAAGCGACAGCCACGACGACCGCCATCCCGCTGAGCCTCCGACTCCTCTTATGAACGGAAACGGAAGTGGCCTCACAGTGTTGCCGGTGTGTCGAGACTACAACATTGTGTACGTTTAGCGAAATAAGAAGTGGGAAAAAATGGCGGTGGGAGAGGATCTGGGAAAGGGTAACAAAAAGTTGGCGCCACCCTAAAGCGGAGCGGAAACATGTAGGCACCCTAACCGAAACTAGAGTTTATCCTCCGTTTCATACATAATATACAACGCTGTCAAAGCTGCTGGCGCGAGGACGGGGCTTTATCCCGTTGATCGTTTGCACGCGCTCTCGCGCAAACGAAAGCATGGAGCCAGAGTTGCGCGTTCATCCCAGTAGCGCCGTCTTTCCTGCATGGCTCCTCACGTGACTGAATTCGGCGAATAGCAGCGCCGCGCGTTCGAGGCGCGCGGCGCGCTCAAAAGCAGGGGAACGTTTGGCGGGGCGCGCGCAACGTCTACTTTCCTGCACGGCACTTGATCAGGATCATCACGTGAACGCGCAACTCGAAACTAGAGTTCCTGTATAGGCTCCCTACGGGAGCCAGAGTTGCGCGTTTGATTCCACGTGCCACGTGCCGCCCTCGCCGCTATTCGCCGAGATCCGATCACGTGAGGAGCCGTATCAAGTGTCGTGCAGCAAAGTAGACGTTGCACGCGCCCCGGCGTACGTTCCCCGGCTTTTGAGCGCGCCGCGCGCCTCGAACGCGCGGCGCTGCTATTCGCCGAATGCAGTCACGTGAGGAGCTGAATCCACATGCCATGCATGAACGCGCAACTCTGGCTCCCGTAGGGATAAGGTTTAAAAGCGCAAACAGACAGGGACAAGAGAAAATAACACAAACGACAGGGACAAGGCGCCACTCTCAACTGATTTATTGGAAGACCGTTCAACGCTTATATGGACAACTCATCTACCGTTTACATTTCAAACAATGCCAACAACCAATAAAACACTTTACAGACACCCATCTAGATAGGTCACTTCTTTATCTAGTAGGCTAACAGATGGCGCGCTGATGCACTTGTCATGCTTCTTTTTAATAAAGAAAGCCTCTATAATTTCTCGCTCTGTTTTTTCTTTCGCTTTTTTTCAAGAACGTCGTTGACTCTAAAAGCGGTTCACAGCCACAACGCTTACAGTGCTCAGACAGATGACCCCCCGAATTGTTGCGTACGGATAGTTTGTGTTCTCTTGCCCTGTCATTAAAACAGCGTCCTGTTTGTCCTATATAAACTTTCCCGCAACTAAGCGGTATTTCATAGATGACGTTAGTGACACAGTCAGTGTATTGGCTTGCATGCTTCTTGGAGCACAGAACTTTCTTTTTTCTAGTCATCATCGGACAAATCTTAGCCAGTTTGCAGGGCGCAGAAAAAACAATGTTAACATTGTATCTGCCGGCAATCTTTTTTATGTTGTGTGAAACTCTGTGCATGTACGGAATGACATGCACTCTTTTTTTATCTTTTTTTTGTGATAGTGCCATTCCGTTGATTCTTTTGTTTGATTTTTTGAAGCAGGCTTTCACAGACACTAGAAATCAGCCAAGAAGGGAACCCTGCATCCCGTAGCCTTTTTATCTGTAAAAGGCTACGGGATGTATGACTGTGTGTTTTTATATGTATGGATGTGTGTTTTTATATGACGACTAGCTTTGATTTACAGATAAAAAGGCTACGGGATGCAGGGTTCCCTTCTTGGCTGATTTCTAGTGTCTGTGAAAGCCTGCTTCAAAAAATCAAACAAAAGAATCAACGGAATGGCACTATCACAAAAAAAAGATAAAAAAAGAGTGCATGTCATTCCGTACATGCACAGAGTTTCACACAACATAAAAAAGATTGCCGGCAGATACAATGTTAACATTGTTTTTCTGCGCCCTGCAAACTGGCTAAGATTTGTCCGATGATGACTAGAAAAAAGAAAGTTCTGTGCTCCAAGAAGCATGCAAGCCAATACACTGACTGTGTCACTAACGTCATCTATGAAATACCGCTTAGTTGCGGGAAAGTTTATATAGGACAAACAGGACGCTGTTTTAATGACAGGGCAAGAGAACACAAACTATCCGTACGCAACAATTCGGGGGGTCATCTGTCTGAGCACTGTAAGCGTTGTGGCTGTGAACCGCTTTTAGAGTCAACGACGTTCTTGAAAAAAGCGAAAGAAAAAACAGAGCGGGAAATTATAGAGGCTTTCTTTATTAAAAAGAAGCATGACAAGTGCATCAGCGCGCCATCTGTTAGCCTACTAGATAAAGAAGTGACCTATCTAGATGGGTGTCTGTAAAGTGTTTTATTGGTTGTTGGCATTGTTTGAAATGTAAACGGTAGATGAGTTGTCCATATAAGCGTTGAACGGTCTTCCAATAAATCAGTTGAGAGTGGCGCCTTGTCCCTGTCGTTTGTGTTATTTTCTCTTGTCCCTGTCTGTTTGCGCTTTTAAACCTTATACCTACCATGGACCAACTAGCCCCAACCAAAGTTTTAATGTCCCGTAGGGAGCCTATACAGGAACTCTACTCGAAACGACCACGACACGACAGCGTGTGGGAACCAGAGGCCACAAAACGTCATCATAAGTGACATATAAAGTGGAGCAGATAAGTATTCAACTTCATTTAATGTCCAAAAAATGCAAGTTTAAAATGAACGAAAACAACAAATAATCATTTATTGACGCTCTTATATTATTTGCATGATACTGCATCACGTGATTTCACTTGAGTTTCGGTTTCAAATACATCCGGATCTTCTGCCGCTTGGTAACCGTAGCGACGCTGGCTCTGTCAACTGCTCGACTGCTTGTCGTTTCGCGGCTCGTCATCCTCTGTTCACGGAAGGTTTCGGTTTTGGTTCGTGTTTATCGTCGTTGGCGCGTATTATGTGCGCGTGTCAGCGCCCGCCATGCCAACCGTGTGCGTTGTGACACACTGCTGCAATACGTACAGTAGCGCAGACGGCATACAGTTTCATAACCTGCCGCGCGAGCCACATCGTATAGGGTCTTGTGGCTTCGAGCCATTGGCCGCGATGGTCCGGACAACATCGGCGCAGGTGTGGGTCACGTCTGTTCCGACCACTTTCTTCCGGGTGACTGCGAGATGAATATAAAGTGCGACAAAGCCTCGGCCTGGATTTTCGGAAGACGCTACTGTTTGATGTTACAGACAAGATTTAGTCCAATTTCAAAGTGTCTGTGTTGATAGTCGTCAATGACACAGATCATCTCTGGTAGCTTTCTGTCGTAACGCCATGTTTATTTCCTCCTCTTCGTCGTCTTCTATCCAAGCTCAACGGCACAGTGTCTGCGAATTCTCATTGACGCATCTTTTTCATCACCGGCACGATGGGCATATGCTCATTAGGAATGTGTAACTAGCAACAGGAGTTCCAACCACACTCAAGCTCAGCTGAAATGTTCTTTTGTGTGTGTATGTAGGATATCTTGCCTTGGAGAATCGTGGCCTTGCATGTTCCCGAAAGAGGCTCATTTCAGGCCCGTCTTCTGGTCATCATCGTACATGGCTCGTTCAGCATGTACAGTTCTCACCAAGTTTATAGGAAACATACAAACTGTGTCTTTTCTCATGGCAGAGCTATCCTGGTAGCCGCCGAGCAGATGCTTCGTGACGCGGCACTCAACAGGTCATCCGGAACTGGAGGAAGTTGTTCAGCTTCCTCCAGGATAGTGTTGTCATAAGAAAACACACAATTCGTGTGTTCTGTATACGTTTGATGAGCACAGTATGTGGCAGTTTAAAAGCATACCTTATTTACATTCATGCTAGTGCAAGGACCCTTCCTGAAGCCACACAGTGCACCCCATGCATCACAATGCTGCACATATTTCTTGAGATGGGATGTAAAGAAAAATATTTTAATGATGTTTATCACCCAATACTTTGTTTACCTGGTCTTTGCAAGCTCAGAAATGAATCTTCAGTCACTTTCACTGTTGATTTTATATTCAGGTAACGGCTGTGAGTTCCTTGCGAGTCAAAATAGTAAGCACTGTATAATAGTGTAAATAATAAGCAGCTCGTAGCGCAATTTTGTAACATAAAACGATATGTCCTGATAAACAAGAAACTTGAAAAATGTGTTCAAATTCTGATTTTATTGTGTACGACGCTCAGCTTTGTAGGAAATTAAAACTGTGTACCCACTGCGATTGTTACGACTCCCTCCTGCCGATTTCTACTGAGGCAAATCGTCTGTGTTCTCAAGTGGCTAATAAACAGATGGATTTGTGCGCAATGAATCATTCATTTGTAAAATACTGATAGATAGGTAGATAGATAGACAGATAAATATTTATTTATATAGATTTTTTTTTTTTTCGGCTCAGGAGAACCGCGGCGCCGCAGAAAGGCAAGTAGCATATTGTACAGATGAATTTAAAAAATGGCGATGATGGTTTAAATGAAGCTTATAGACGAGGACGAAAGGTTGATGTTGCGGTTGAAGAGGGTGAAAAGCATTAGGCCTCAGCTGGTCTTCTATACGGCGGTCTTCAAGGGGCCGCCATGGGCTGCTGACTTCCAGCAGGCCGGTCTCAACCGCTTGGCGAGGTCCCCCTGCTTGCCCGGCTTGCAGACGAGCCGGCCGAATTTCTGGCGACGCAGGGAGCCCAGCGCCTTCGCGCGCGGGGCTCCAGGAGCTGGGGCCTGTGTTGGCCGGGCGTCGGTCTTCGCGAAAGCGGGCATTGGAGTCTCCCAGCTTGCGGTCGAGCTTGTAATCGAGCAGCCTGCGCACCCTGTCGATCGAAGACATGGTGTTTGCCACTGGTGCAATTCTCTGAGAATGGAAAAAGAAAAACACGTTTTACACCCAGCTATATTCCTCTTGTTTCGTTGTGGGGCTTGTGCAACGAAGTCGAGAGCCCGCACAAGCCGCGCATTCGCCTTCGATGTCGTCGCCGCTACTGTCGTTGTCAGACGACGAACGGTCTCTCGTTAGACGTAATGGGGTGTCGGCGTACGGCTCGAAATCCAGAAGCCGACTGCGCCGTAAAAGGCGACGGGGGCTTAGGGAGGTCGGATATCTTACAGAATTATCAGAGCAAACTATCAGACATCAGAAGTCACCCGGGCCGTGCTCCGAAATTTACTCGGTCTTACCCCAGGGTAAGGGTTTTCTACCTTGGCGTTCTAAAACCTACCCGCATTCAGCGTTTTGCACTCTGCGTTATCACGTGACACGAGCCGCCGGAGTAACTCGTATTCATTTGGGTACGATTTGGAACACAACCCCGTCGACTTGCGTACGTGACTTCATTATGGCGCCGTTGTTTCAGCGATATCTGACGTTTTGGCTACGCCCATTGAGTCCGGTCTACGTCGCCATCTTTCGCAGACAACAAACTTCCCTATTGGTTACTTACCGTAACGTGTTTGTAGAACTGAGAAGGAAAATCCCCGAAAAACCGAAATGAATTTTTTTACGCTAGTAAATGAATCCAGATGACCAAAAAAAAAAAAAAAAAAACTGAACGTGGGTTATGTAATAGAACACGGATTCCAAAAAGCAAATAGCTCAGAATTTCGGAAAAACGTTTCGCGACCCTATGAAGTCCAGACGCAGACGACGCTACGAGATGATGGAACTAGTCAGACAGCGTCAAAAGCGCACCATCATGGTGATTGTCATGTTTCTGTCTGTGTTCTATCATCGCTGACCTAATCATAAACAGAAAAGATCCACTGCATTGCGATTTTGACGCTTCTTGATAATTGTCCCATTGCCTCGTAGCGTTGGCTACGTTTGGACTTAAAGTACATGGAAACATTTACATCAATCCGCTTTAAAATTTGCTATAAATTGCGTCTCTCATTAAATCATCTGCCCCATCAATTTTGTCTATTAACACGCTTCTCTAGATCCTTCTCCGCCAATCCTAAAACATCCCTTTTGTAAATGTAATATTTCGTTCATCCGTTTTTTTTTTTCATCCTTCTCTTCTTTTCTCTTTGTCCGTGTGTTATTCGCGCTGTTTTTCAAAATGAAGCTTAGTGCTTCCGTTAGAACCGTTATTACTTCAGGGAGGGCAGGATGAAGTCCCTCGCGCTTCAAAACCAGATGTTCTCGCTGTCCTTGTGGCATACGGCACACGTGTCTATTTGTTGAAATTCAGCCCTGTCTGTCTTTGTCCTTAAACTCCCGTTCTCGGCTCAAAACAGCAAAGAGCTTGCTTCCCCGTGAATGATCAAACACCAGTTCCTTTCTTATGTCCTGTTTTTGTGACCTGTATTCGCGACTCCAGCGACCTATAGGGGACGCCACAATCGGGCAAAGATGGCGGCCTAATCCAGGTCGTGCCGTGCCATGTGCCAGCTCAACGCACAACGCTGGGACATCAGCGAAGAAGCATTGGACTCAAAATTGGTTCCCCCGCGTTTTATCCTCCACGTTTCGAACCTGCGGCGATGTATTAGGGTAAGCGAACTTCCAGAGGCTTGACTTTCTTCGAGGAAACGAGGAAAGGACTGCCCACTGTCCTTCCACGGTGCTGATGCACGTTGATCAACGCAGAGTGTCTGGCTCACGCGGTTTCATAGGTCGCCTGCAGAGCAACCTCGGTCACAAGGCGATCCTACGGTTACGACACAGTCACCGGTAGAACTGTTCTGTCGCGCAAACCACCGACAACATGTAAACACGGAAGCCAGAAGAGACGAGCAGAAATCGCGAAAGGACCTGTTCCGGCCAGTTCAGTGTTTTCCCGCTAGGTGCCGTTCGTTTTGCTGGAGTCGCGAATAGTGCTAAATTTGATTTCTTTTTAATTCTTCCCCTCCCAGGTTTTTATTTATGCTTCTTTTACCCTGTTTTTCACCAAAAAAACTATCTATACTCAGTTTCACTACTAGTGTGTAGGTATTTAAGTGTCAACTTTCAAGTTCGGTTCGTGCTTTTTTTTTTCATGCATATTTGTACGCGTATTTCCTGTGCCTACGGCGTATCCTCCATTTCAGTGAACTTCTCTAAATTTCAATTTACTTGCCTTTCTGCTTTCAAATGACGATCAGTACTCCTTCAGTTGATGCCCACGCTCCCTTGTCGAATCTCCTGTCCCGATTGAACCTCTGATCTCATGCACGGTACCTGATTGCCAAAAGATAGCCCAGACACCATCGCCTTTCCATATACCTTACCACTTGGTATCTATTATATTTTCACAGTGCCTCGAGTTTCATAATATCTCAATTTATTTTCCCTTTTCTAATTATATTTGTTTCGTGTCTCTCTAGACGTCCCCTTCACCCTGTGAGACACACCTCCAGATATTTTAATAATCCTACGCGGTATATCACAATGTCTCGTGTTTTGAGGGGTTTCCTTTTTTCGTCATTAAACACCATTACTCCAGACTTGTCACTACAAAAACTCGGGAACAAAGGTACCACTTCCTCTCCACGTATATCGCAGTTTTAGTTTCTGCAACGCATTCACTCTATTTGCCACGAGTGCCATGACCCTCCTCGAAAGTGCGCCCTCTGCTGAAAGCTGTGAAATCCCCGCATAATGGCGGACACAGGCGCGAGCTTTGCATTCGATTCCGCCCCCGCGCAAAAGCCGGAGCTGCTCGCTGGCATCGCCACCTGAACGTTCCGCGGTGTCGGTTGGCGAACGAAATGGTATAGGCCCTGTCACATTAAGGAAACACGGTGGAAACATCAACAAAACATGTTTTTTAACAGTCGGGAAACATGTCGGCTGTCGGCTCTGTTGCCCGACAACCCTGTCACATTGAGGAAACAGCAATACAACATGGACGACAGCGACAATGTTGTCTCGGTGTGACAGCTTTTGGCAACGGAAACTTCGGCAACTTGTGTCGGACGACACGTGTTGCCTATTTCGGTGGCTGAGCGAATGTTTTTCCAGCAACACGGCAACATCTATATTTTTCAGTACAGATAGTCGCACGAGAATACTTCAATAATTGACAACTCCCCATTTCTAAGCAGCCCCATCACTATTGCAATTAGCACATCCCTTCTTGCACTGTGTGGTTGGTCGGAGCGGTCGAGTTTATTCGATCAGTTCAGTGTTTCGCTCGTGATGCCGTCGAACCCTTCAACTGTGCCGTTCAGTTCGACTGAGGAGTCGAAAATGATTACGATGGTCGAGGAACGTCGATTTTTGTGGGACGGATCTTAAAGACAAAGGATACAGCGACATCGCGGAAGCGCTGGTCCATTTTGAACGCGGCTTCTTGCGCGGCGGCAGCTGATCGTCAGAATCATCTGAATCGATGGCACAAAGAAGCCCAAAGCATAACTGCTGCTGTGGCCGGCGCGTATGCCATCCTGCAGAGGTCTAGCCCTGTAGCAGAACGCAACCGCCAAATCCAGAGAACACGAGATGGTTCGCGCGGCTGATGAATCGACTACGGCAGAGCGACGGCGATGAGACGGGCGGTCCAAAATGGCAACGATTCGAGGGGCGAGCGGAGCCAGCGGATCTCTAGCGCTATACTTCGTTCAGCTTCGGTCCAGACGCAGCGATTCATACATGTTGTTCAGCTTCGTGCAGCGCAGTGTTCGGTCCAGACGCAGCCGATGCTACAAGCGCGAGCATGTGGCCCAGAACAGTGCTTGCACTGCACGAGCGCGCGTGCTTGGCAGGGATAGAGGCAGCGCGCAGGAGAGGAGGCGATTTGTGTTCTTCCGACACGCATTCCCGGTGTGACAGGATGTTCCCCGAGTGTCGGAGAACAAGTTGGGAAACATGGTTTTCGGACGACAGCAACATGTTTCCGGACTGTTGCTGTTTCCGCAATGTGACAGGGTCCCCGAAAACATGTTCTCCTCGTGTTGAAGGACAAAGTTCTCCGACTGTTTCCGCAGTGTGACAGGGCCATATCTGCATTTAATCAATAACTACCACTTCAGAAGCCTCCCTGTTGGCGCAAACCGAAATGGGAGCCTTTTAATGTGTTCCAAAAAAAAAAAAAGACTTGTAGGGTGTTTTCGTGTGTTTTGACTGACGACTCTTTCATTATTGTAATAAAAAAAAAATCTCGTTGGCGCAATGGTCGAGTGTCGGGCTGCTAAACGTAAGGTTCTTGGTTCGATTCTACCACTTCACGTGAAGTGGTAGACGGAGCCCATTTCTCTTGACGACCACAACGAATCGTCACATATGGCGCCCGAACGGGGACCCGGGTCTTCAGTAAATTCACGTTAACAACCTATGTGGAGACGGCGCTCACTTCGACCAGGTCTCCACCAACCACTGTCGCCTGGACGGCCAATGTTTCAAGGTAACTCCAAGATGGCGGAACGTTCCATCGAAGCTTTCCGAAGGCTGGATGACGACACCAAGGACGCCGCATAACAGTCAGTCGTCAGCGACACGGAGATCCTGAAAGCCGAGGTGGATCAGCTACGCCTACAACTAGCAGAGATCAAGAACGCGACCTCTGCACAACTGATCGACCGGCTGGAGGACAAATCGCGCCCTTGCGACGACGCCACCAACAGACAGCTACAGGCAACAAAGAATTTGATCTGCGGACTGCTGGCACCTGTCGTGGATCGTTTTGCAGCTCGAGGCAAAGATGAGGAGTACTTCGTCGGCAGAATCGCTGTGCAGCGCAATCTCTATCGAAGACCTTTCCGAAAGCGAGTCCGCCAAGAAAAAGAGGCCCAAGGCACCCAAGAAAAAAGCTCCTGTTCAAGCTGAGTCAGCCGCAGATACTGCAGTCACACCAGACCGGCCGACGAAGTCGCTGACCAATGTGGCTGTCAGCTCGGTTCCTCAGTTAGGCAAGGACATCATCGCCTGGTTTCACCAGATGGATTTCTGGTTCCAGACGTTTAATGTCGTACCAAGTGAGGCCATATCCCATTGATTGTATCCAAGCTACCATCTAAGGACTTCATGTGGGTGAGGTACCACCTGAAGACAACCAAGGTAACGACGTGGGAGCAAATGAAGACCGCTTTCCGTCGTCGTTACAACCTGGACAACGAAGTCGCAGCGAAACAGAACATGTTCGGCGCAAGTCAGCGTTCGGGAGAGTCCTGCACAGACTTCGCCTTCCACAAACTGGAGCTCATCGACGAGTGCAACTACCCAGAGACGGAGGCGGAGAAATGCAGGGTTATCCTGGCAACACTGTCTGACAAACCACGAAAGCACTACTTCGACAGACTCTTTGCTTCGCTGGATGAGTTGCTGGACTCATTCCTGAACTTCGACCAGGTAGTCTTCAGCCAACCAAAGACACCGGCATTGGCTGTAGCTGCAGAGCCAGTTCAAGCTGCGCAGGTAACCAAGAAAGCGCCCTCCTTCCCGCTCTCGAAGCAGGACCAGTCGCCGCCTCGTCAGAACGCGGACGACGGGCATTTTCATCAACCTCTTTCTCCACGCGGGAAGCAAAAGAAGCAGCACTTGTCGCCTAAACACATGTCAAAAGCTTCGCAGAATTTTTGCCGTTCTTCGTTTCGGCACCCTGATGTTCGTCCGCTGTGCCTCAATTGTAAGAAAAGTGGCCCCTTCGTCACGCGGTGTCGGCAGGAGCTCACACCAGAATGTTTGGAGTGGCAACAGCATTTTGAGTCTACTGCAGCACCGACGTAGGAAAACGACAAGCTGATGCCTCTGACGCATGCGAGAGGTCATCAGTAGTTCGGCGCATCCCATGTGGCGCAGCAGTGGGCACCAAAACAATTCAGGTTCAACTGAACGGACAGCCTCTGACAGCTTTCTTGGATTCGGGGGCAATGAGAAGTCTCATCAACATTTCCATCGCCGACCAGTTGCACCTTCTGATTCAATCCTTCTTCCATCCGTCTCCGTGGTGCAAGTGGTCAATCCCTCACGAACCTCGGCGAAGCGACTGCCACAGTGACAGCTGACGGACAGACGCTGAACCAGGCATTCATCGTGGTCCCACATCTGGAGGAAGAAAAGTTGCTCCTTGGTGACGATTTCCTGACAGCGTGCAAGGCCATGATCGATTGGGGTGCAAATAGCTTCTCGATTCCTCCGCCTTCGACATGTCATAAGGTCATCTTGGTGACGGAGCAGCTGATACCTCCGCGGTCACTGAGAGCTTCTTCAAGCACGCCTGAAGAATCCTGTCCGGGGACAATCAACGAAGATAGAGGTGAGCGGCACAAAATTGCTCTACGACCGCCACTGCCTTCTAGTTGAACCCATGGTTATGGATAAGACCGAGAGTACGTTCTACGTACTCCTGGCCAACCCGTAGTCTCGAACAGTGGCTCTACCCTCTGATGCTACTGTCGGAGCCGCTAGGGGGGTCACAAGTGTTGAAGACATCGAGCTTAGCGACGACGAAACTGCGTTCATCTTAAGTTGCTCAAGCCTGCCTTCGCCGGAGGACCTGGATCGCCCGAATGCTTTGGAAATCGTCGGCCCTCAACATCAACCGCTATCGGTTGAGGGTGTCACGTTCAACATTGGTTCAACGCTGGCACCTGAAGAGTTTCAAAAAGTTCAAGAGCTTCCTGCGAAAAACATGGCTTGCTTCGCGCGAACCAGCACTGACGTTGAAAACTGTTGACTTGAGCAGCACTCCATCCCGACAGGTAATGCAAGACCTATCTCCCAGAGACCACGTCAACTGTCGCCAGCGCAGCGTGATCTCGTCAAGGCGATGATCAAGGATCTCATCGACGCCAAGATTGTGCAACCATCGCGCGGTCCGTGGGCATCACCCTTGGTCTTAGTCACGAAAAAGGACGGATCAACACGAATGTGCGTCAACTATAGAAGCATCAACGCGGTCATTGAAGACACAGTCTACCCCTTTCCGCGAATTGAGGACGCCTTGCAGACTCTGACGGGGAGCAAGTTTTTCTCTGTCATGAACCTGGTTTCTGTTTTTTCGGCCTTTGTTACCCCGTGGGGCCTGTATGAGTTCTTGAGGATACCATTTGGACACAAGGTTGCTCCGTTTACCTGTCAGCGTGCGGTAGACACGATCATCGAGAATGCCAAGTCTACAGCAAGATTTGTCTACAGCTGTAGACAAATATCTTGTCTACAGCAAGATATTTGACGAGCATGTGACGCACCTGCAAGACATTTTTTCGAGGTTCCACGAAGCGAACCTAAAGTTCAAGCCACAAAAGTGTTTTTTTCTTTTGTACGTCAGTCAAGTACCTTGGACACATTGTCACGAGGCATGGAGTTTCTCCAGACCCTTCCAAGTTGGCAGCTTTCCATAGGTTTCCGGCTCCCCGCAACATCCAGGAACGGAAGTTTATCCCGAATTACAGTGTTCTTGCTGCTCCTTTGCGCGAACTTCTCAAGAAAGAAACAAACTTCCTCTGGAATGAAGAACAAGATGCAGCGTTTGGAGCCCTCAAGGATGCCCTGTGTGAACCACCTCTTCTTAAGCTTTTTTCGGAAGACGCACGCTTTGGCGTCCAAGTTCACACCGACGCTTCCAAGCTTGGGCTGGGAGCATTGCTATTGCAAGAGGGCGAAGACGGAAACTTCAGACCTGTAGTGTACTTGAGTCGCTCCCTCAAACGATCCGAGTCAAACTACACATCAACAGAGATGGAAGCTCTTGCCGTCAAGTGGGCTCTGGATGAGCTTCGCCCGTACCTCATGGGTCGTACGTTTCAAGTTGTTACCGACCACCATGCTCTTTGCTGGGTGATGCGGTACAAGGAGGGGAACCAACGCTTACTGCGCTGGTGGCTCATCCTGCAGGAGTTCGATTTCGATTTCATCTACAAGTCAGGAGCTGTACACAAAGCGCCAGATTGCCTCTCCCGTACTCCGCAGTCAACATGGGAGCTAGGTGACAAAGTTCTCTGTGTCACATCTCCGGCCTTCCTGCAACAGGCTGATGATCTTTCACGAGACCAACATGAGGATTCGTATTGCCAGGACGTTTTCAAACTTCTGGATGGAAGTGCTGGCACACGTAAACAGCAGAGGCGAGCACAACACAAGTTCGTCGTTCATGAAGGAGTCCTTTACAGGAGGGATCAAGGCCCCATCAATCAACGTTTCTTGGTCTGCCTTCCTAACTCGAAGAGAGCCGACGTTTTGCGTGAATTCCATGGAGGAAAGTACGGCGCACACATGGGCATCAGACGCACCTTCGAAGCTATTCGCACAAACTATTCCTGGCCGAAACTCTTCAGGGACGTAAGGAACTTTGTCACGCATTGCGATCTCTGCCAACATTTGAAGATATCATCTGCGGCACCTCTTGGACTGCTGCAACCGAATGAAGTCCACTCCCCGTTTCACACGGTAGGGCTAGATATTGTTGGACCATTTAAGACATCTCGAGGCTACAAATACATCATCGTTGCCAGCGACTACCTCACGAAATTTATTGAGGCCAAGCTTGTGCGGAACATTAAAGCGGTTACGGTACAGAAATTCATCGAGCGTCGAATCATTTTAAAGCACGGTTGCCCAGCAGTGATTATCACTGATCGTGGCACTCAGATGATGGCACGCTCGACTTCGGCGTACCTTCAACACCGTGGCATCCAGCACTCTCCTACGACAGCGTACCATCCTGCTGCGAACTGCCTCTGCGAGCGGGCGAACAAGACGCTCAAGCAGATGATCAATTTGACAACAGCCGGAGGCGACAAGTGGGCTGACATCCTTCCCTACGTTGTTTTCTGCTATAATACCAAATTCCAGGACACCGTTCGTCAGTCACCTTTTTTTCTTGTCTACGGCCGCGACCCTGTGCTCCCCCTTGATGTCATTTATGGCCGCCAGGAGCTCGCTGAAAAATATTCAGTCGTTGTTCACGAGAGACTGAACCAAGCTCGGAAACTGGCCGCCAAGCACACCAAGCTCGCTCAACAAAAACAAAAGAGCTACTTCGACAGGGGACGCAAGGACATCACCTTCGAGAAGGGCCAGCTCGTGTTGTTGAAGACACCACCCGTGGGGCTCAAGACAACACGACGGTTCACTGGCCCCCACCGAATTGTGAGCCGGCTCTCTCCTGTGAACTACGAGATTGAACTCATGGACGGTAATGGCCGCGATGTAGTGCACGTGGAGAAACTGAAGCCGTATCTTACACAAATCGCTGAATTTGCACAGCCTCTACTCGATGACTGAACTTTTGGAATTTATAGTGTGTGCGATTGTTTATTGCGTGCCTTCTCATTTAGCATTTTCTATGTACATATTTATTCACTCGCGTGCATATCTCAGAGCGCGGTATTTGTTTAATGTTGTTTTGTTTTTGCCTCATGAAAGCGCACTGTCGGGTCGACAGTTTCTTGTAAGGATCGACGAGGGCTCCGCGGGTGGGCCGTTAGCGCCAGGGAGATTTGGCGGGGGGGGAAGCGTTGGCGTAAACACTCCCCGTGGTCGGCGACCTCGAGAGACAGGCGTACTTTACGACGAGAGGTTCGGAACGCGCGTTTTCTGCCGAGAATCGGAGCGTGCGTTTCGGGCCGAGAGAACGCGGTGGCTCTGGCCGGCACCGTTTACACTACGCGTTTACATCGGTGTAGTCTTTCTCGCCCGCGTGTGGGGGGTCACGGCAGAACGGCAACGTCAGAACGCGTCTGGCAGAATGAATGACGGGATGGCTCACTTAGTCGGCGCTATCCACACCGGGTCGGCTGTCTGCTTCGCATTGCGAGAAATAGTTTTGCTTAGATCCAAGCCGGCCTGACCTTTGGCCGTGAGATGTACGCGGACCGTGGGTTCCCACGCGGGAATATGGGCAATTGCCATATGGCGAGAAAGTCAGCCGATTGGTTGTGGCCTTTCGGCCAGTGGGAAACACCTGTCTGACGACGCGTCGAGAATTCGTCGGTCCACTAAAAGGGGACGGACCAACAAGTGACTTTGAAGGGGAAACTTAGCAAGTGAGTTTAGTTCGTGCTGGGGCTCGAGAGTTGTCGCTCCGTAATCGAGTCAGGTCGTGGGATTCCGAGGGACTTCTGTCCCCGTAATCGGGACGTAATCCCACGAGCCAGCCAACTCCCGAGCTTGGATAAGCTAACACCCGACTACCTCCTTCCCAACCCCGTACAGGGGAAGTTATCATTTCGCAGTATTGTTTATCTTTGTATTTTCATTCGATGCTAAAGTATTAAATTGTTTTATTGAAAAGTAATTCCAAAGTTTAACCGAATTAGTCGTCGACGGCCAAGGGAAGCAACTCCGTCTCCGGCAAGACCCGCCCAGCTTCCCACAACGAAGTCCGTCACCCCATCCGGACCTGGCAACCCGGACGGCGCAAGGTGACCGGGGAAGTTATCATTTCGCAGTATTGTTTATCTTTGTATTTTCATCAAACAGAACCCTGAGAGACAGAGGTCCGATTACACCGCTCACGTGGCCGGGGAGACCGTTCCAAGTCGTCAACATCGACTTAATTGGCCCAGTTGACGTCGCGTCGGCCAGGGGACACAAATATGCGCTGTGTCCGATCGACCTTGGCCCGCGCTGGCCAGAGGTAGTGCCTTTGCGTAATCTCACGGCAAAGGCGACTTGCGATGCACTGCTGGATATTTTCAGCCAAAGCGGGGTACCACTGACTCAGCGCTGCGCCCACCCGGGAGAGAGCGTAGGTGGTTCTACTTGCCGCGCGGCCTGACTTATATATCCTAGGAGTGTGGCTTCGCGGCTGCGTCCGTGCGTGAAAAAGAGACTTCGTCAAACCTTGTGACTGCTGTGACTTGAGATTTTCCAGTGCACGAGCCTAGAGACAATTGTTTTGCGAAGCATTTTTGTTGTTCTTGTTGTTCGTTTCAATGCGCGGATATTGCGGCAGGCGTGTTCTGCTCAGTGTTTCTTCTTTTTTTTTAGTCGCTTTTTAGCGTATACGTTGATGCGTGCATTGTGACATGTGCGCGTATTTTCCCTTACAGTGACGTACGGTCATTCAAGATGCGGACATTGCAAAACGCGTGTCTCATGTTTTTTTGTTTTTGTATTTTGGTTTTTGTAACGTTGAAGTGCCCGGTTATGCGTATACGTATTCATCTTCAGTGTTATGCGCTTATGTCTACGAAGATGATAATTTTTTTTCAACGCCACTTGCGTTTTCTTTTTTTTTTTTGCACCGTATGTAGAAATGCGATTGGTGTCTTCGATCCTTTTTTTATGTTTGACTCTTAGATGTTCTTTCAGTCCAGCAAGAGTCTTAAGGGGGGAGGTGTAAGGATCGACGAGGGCTCCGCGGGTGGGCCGTTAGCGCCAGGGAGATTTGGCTGGGGGGAAAGCGTTGGCGTAAACACTCCCCGTGGTCGGCGACCTCGAGAGACAGGCGTACTTTACGACGAGAGGTTCGGAACGCGCGTTTTCTGCCGAGAATCGGAGCGTGCGTTTCGGGCCGAGAGAACGCGGTGGCTCTGGCCGGCACCGTTTACACTACGCGTTTACATCGGTGTAGTCTTTCTCGCCCGCGTGTGGGGGGTCACGGCAGAACGGCAACGTCAGAACGCGTCTGGCAGAATGAATGACGGGATGGCTCACTTAGTCGGCGCTATCCACACCGGGTCGGCTGTCTGCTTCGCATTGCGAGAAATAGTTTTGCTTACATCCGAGCCGGCCTGACCTTTGGCCGTGAGATGTACGCGGACCGTGGGTTCCCACGCGGGAATATGGGCAATTGCCATATGGCGAGAAAGTCAGCCGATTGGTTGTGGCCTTTCGGCCAGTGGGAAACGCCTGTCTGACGACGCGTCGAGGATTCCTCGGTTCACTAAAAGGGGACGGACCAACAAGTGACTTTGAAGGGGAAACTTAGCAAGTGAGTTTAGTTCGGGCTGGGGCTCGAGAGCTGTCGCTCCGTAATCGAGTCAGGTCGTGGGATTCCGAGGGACTTCTGTCCCCGTAATCGGGACGTAATCCCACGAGCCAGCCAACTCCCGAGCTTGGATAAGCTAACACCCGACCACCTCCTTCCCAACCCCGTACAGGAGAAGTTATCATTTCGCAGTATTGTTTATCTTTGTATTTTCATCCGCTACCAACGTATTAAATTGTTTATTGAAAAGTAATTCCAAAGTTTAACCGAATTAGTCGTCGACGGCCAAGGGAAGCAACTTCGTCTCCGGCAAGACCCTCCCAGCTTCCCACAACGAAGTCCGTCACCCCATCCGGACCTGGCAACCCGGACGGCGCAAGGTGACCGATCAACGAAAGAACCCGTACTCCCGGCATGTGACGAGCCGCAAAAGACGACTGGTGCGGCTCGTGCGAGCTCCGGTGCCGCGCGTGCGAGCGCGAGGAGAAGGAGATCAAAATAAAAAGAAAAGGAAGTTCTGCATGGAATCTCGGAGGTTGACGTGTTTTTCCTGAGCTCGGAGCCCATTTCTCTTTACGACGACAACGAATCGTCACAGTTACCGTTGTCAAGCATTTGATGGTGCGAGTGCATTTGTTTTGTACTGAAATCAAAGAATCACCGAGAAAAAAAAAAAAAAAATATCAGAATGAACACAAGAAAAAGCAGTGCTGTTCTAAGCAAATCGGAGCATTGAGTTTTTTTTTTTTTTTTTCTACTTTCCACTTTGTTTGTTAGCAACGTAAGAACTAAAGTCACTGGATCAGATCCAGTGACCGCCGGCCTTCGGACACGGATAAGATACGCAGGGCGTGCCGACTTCCGAGCACCTTATTATCGCTACCCAGCCAATGAGATTGCATCGTGATCCAATAAGAACGCCAAAAGCTAAAACCCGAAGCAGAAAAAAAAAAAAAAAAAAGCGGGTTGCACGGGTTGTTTCTGCGGCGCTTCGCTGCAGGTATACACGTTGAAATGCGATATCATTTCGACGCCGAAACAAACTATCGCATTTAAAAGCCGGAGTATAAGAAGATCCCGCATTATATAACTAACAATTAATCGTAAGCAAAAAAAAAAAAATAAAAAGAAGGAAAGAAATAGATACCTAACTTGAAAAAAAAAATAATTTTTAATAACTGTGAAAACGATGCGAGGTATAAAAATATAGATAGGTTCAGAATGAAAGATGACCCGCATGGATGGTTTCTGTGTACTAGAACTATATGAAGGATGGTCCGGACGTCTGCGGTTTGAGTATGACCGACTGCGTTAGGATGGCTGACGACCGCTCGTTGACGAGCGTTACCATGGCAACCGGGGGCCGTGCAGTGTGCCGCGGTGGAACGCAACGCAGTCGACATAAACCGGCCCTTAGACTAGACGTTACATATTTCCCACAGATCGCGAAGTTGTGATTAAAAGTAAGCAGGCCGAGTAATCTACCACAAAAAAAATACACAAAGTAAAAGAGAAGCATATATATATATATATATATATATATATATATATATATATGATGAAAATAAGCCATGGAGAAGGGTTTATTACATATATACCTGCAGTGCCCGTGTTGGATATATATATATATATATACATGTGTATATATATATATATATACAACACGGGCACTTCACGTCATCGTACGTGGGCTCCGAGGGGGAAATAAACGAACAAATTCAGATGAATGAACCGTACTTAATCCAATGAATCAAAGAATCAAAGTTTTCAGGAACCCGCCGAAAGCCAAAAAACGGCGGAGCCAGGATTTGAACTCTGGGCCTCCCAATGTCCGGTCGGGTGTGCTAACCACTACACTACTCCACGTTTTTTTTTTTTTGTAAACAAACACATTTATTTAGTTATATACAAAACACTATACTATGTACAAATGGTTCACTCACTTGGAATATGATACAAGCTATTTACATACTGTCATTGAAGACCACATAGCATTTGAGTCATCAGTATACTTTTCACCAACCAGATAACGGTGTTGATATAGATATCCATACTGCATAGTTTACGCTGCAAGCTAGAGAGCTTGCTTTATATGATGTCCGGGGAACGGCTAAGATTACTTACAGCTTCTTTCCATTCCGTATCTTCACAAATTTTAACCATCCGTTGACCCACTGGTATAGCTATGTTCTTGAAATTTACCCATGAAGGCCTCGCAACCCCTCCTTCCCTGTCAACCTTTCTGGTTTTCCATAGCCTGTAAAGCCCTAGAACGACAAGCGTCTCGAGCACACTGTCTAGTTGCTCTAAAAATTGTAAAGAGCGAAGAAGTTTCTCTTCCACGTCGAAATCTTTCGTCAATGTTCGTTTGAAAACATCCAAAAAGAAAAACGCGTCTACACAAATTACAAAAGCATGTGTAAATGTCTCGGTAGTCTTGCACAGTCTGCAGTCCAGGGACCATGCTTCCTCAATGCCTCTGGACTCAAGCCACTCCTTCACCAGCACAGTTCGCGAATGGAAGCGAAAGAAAAATGTTTTGCATTTTGACGGAATTGGCAATCTCTTAATTCTTTTCATTAGGTCCATCTTACAGTTTTGTGGAGGATCGAACGGGCTTAGTCGATATAACGGTTCAGGGAACAACGTTCTTAATAGCTGCTTTACTAGACTTATTTTGGAGCATGACTCTAGAAAGGCCTGATCAAATCTATCTTTTAGGAAATCTAAGGTGTCTGCTACTTCCTTATAAAAACCCCGCAACTTTCCGATATTGTGAGACCACCAATCGGTTCTTAGGTTCAATATAGTTTGTCAAAAATAATTTCTTACAAATTTCAAGGAATGGGTGTTGTGGTTTCTGGAAGAACTTCCACCTGGCAATCAATTGCCTCACAAAAATATGACCTAGGCCAAGACCTCCATCTTCTATAGAACGAAATAAATTAGATCTTCTCATCGGTTCATAGGAAGACCTCCAAATAAATGTGGCAAATATCCTATTGAACATATTGACCGTCGTCCTTGAACAGTGTAGGACCTGGAGGAGGTACGTCAGTTTCGACAAGAAAAAGATGTTGCAAACGGCAGCTCGACCAAAGATTGAAAGGTACCTCATGTTCCACATACGCGCAGCCGATTTAACACTCATTCCGATCTGTCCCAGATAGACTTCGGGTTGTCCATAGCACTTAAAGGCACCCCTAAAAGTTGCGGTTTGCTCGTTGACCATGTAATGTCTACAAATTTAGATGGCATTGTCCTCCACTCCCCACACCAGGAGCCACAACTTTTGTCATTGTTAATGGCAGCACCAGACGTAGCACAGAAGTCTGAAACACATGACATTGCGTTTAGTATGCTAGGTTTATCGGAACACACCAGCACCAGATCGTCTGCATATGCGAGAATTCTCACCTCACAACCGTGGAGACGAAAACCTTGAACCGTGTTGTTGTTTATGATGTTTCTGCAGAGTGGTTCCAAATACAAGTCGAAGAGTAAGGATGAAAGGGGGCAACCCTGACGCACCGAGCGTTGACTCTGAATGATCTTTGAGAGAGATCCGTTCATAACCGGGAACGCGACAAAACAGCACACGACAAAACAGCACGCGACAAAACAGCACGGTCAAACCAGCACGCGTCAAAACAGCACAGCGTCAAAACAGCACGGCGACAGAACAGCACGCGTCAAAATGGCACGCGACACAACAGCACAGTGTCAAAACGGCACATCGACAGAAGAGCAGGTGCCAAAACAGCACGGCGTTAAAACTGCACAGCGACAAAACAGCACGCATGTAGCATCTTCGAGCTCGCTCTTCACCTCTCTCTGCGCTAATAATTTCGAACCCTCTTGACTTTTTCATTTATTGTCACTAGGATATAAAGGAATTTATTGCCTATTTCAGTGCTTACCAAACTCTGCAACCCGAAGACCCCCCCCCCCCCCCCCCCCCCCCCCAAGATATAAAATATCGCGTCACGACACCCGCTTGTGCTTTTCACGAGGCTACAAGAGTCAGTTTCAATGGTGAGTACTAGTAGCAGTCCACATAATAAAATGTATGCTGAAACCAGCTAAATTAAAATTCATGAAAGTAAAGAAAACACTGACGCAGCAATTGCTTCGCTACCCCCTACAGGATCTGTCGGACCCACAGTTCGGAAGGCACAAAAGTTTGTAGTGAACCACACTTTCTAGCACAACAGGAGGTACCGATCAGCATCCAGCCCAAAGCATTCCCGTAAGGTTGTTCAATTGTTCGAACCTCCTTTTACAGCAAAGTTGTTGTTGGTACGTTCGTCGGGATTTTCCGTGTCGTTGATAGTCAGCAGAAAAAAAGGTCACTATTAACTGAAAAAAAGGTCAGTATTTTTTAGGGCGTTTGGAAAGGGGGGGGGGGGGGGGGGGGAGGGGATGTGACTCATTACCGACCGTATAACTACTTCCTTTTACAGTTTTCAGCTTGTCTCCGAGATCGGTTTAAATTTCAACAAAAGCTCCGGGTGCGCAGGGGTCTTCAGGACGAAATCTGTGTTTTTCGTCTGATAAGGATTTGTGTGCCGAATTCCTTGTTGAAAGAAGACAGTTTCATCGTGAACTGAGTAATGAAAATCAAGGGCGTCCCTAAGTGCACCACATTTTTTAACACCCCTAGCTTCCGTTTACTATAAATACGATTGTTTTATTGTCGTTTCTGTGGTCGGCGCGAATTTACCACCTCTCGCAGTGGTGAAAATGGGGGAAAAACGCACTGAGTACAATGCTTGTGAATTTCTGGATTTTGATATTTGCCTCTCCGACCAAAATGGTAGTGAAGCTCATGTTCGTCCTGCGTACAAATACGAGCACACGACGATGTCAGAACACGATAGGGCGCCTCAGCGCGTCTTGCAGAACAGGTCGCATCGGTCCGCCACAGACAGCAACAAATATGAAAAACAGTACCTGGTTTACTCACTATAAATTTTAAACAAACATTTTTAAATATTGCATTTTCGTCAGTATACTGGTTTTCGTCGATAAACCGAAAAGAACCGAGACGTTTATGTGTCTACAAATATTCACCGCGATAAACCGAAGAATTCTGTTTGGAATAAAAACTGAAAAAAGTACGCCGAATTTCAAAATAATAAAAACTGAAAACGCCAAACCCTAGCTATATTGTCAATGTCCTGTTTTGTCGTTATGCTGTTTTGACGCTCTGCTGTTTTGACGCCTGCTGTTTTGACCGTGCTGTTTTGTCGCGTGCTGTTCTGTCATGGTGCCGTTCATAACCAACTTAGTCGTAATATTTTTGTAACAAAGTCCCACGCCTTTCTCGATTGTTTCGCCTACTTTTATATGTTTCAGAAGAGTAAAAAGGAAATGATGTTCCACCCTGTCGAAGGCTTTTGAAAGATCAATTTGCAATATTGTAGCTGTTTCACAAGTTCTTTCGCATATTTCTAATATATATCGTACAATATGAAGGTTCGTCTGTATATTTCTTCCTTTTATGGAGCAAGTTTGGTGGCCTCCTACAACCAAGGATATCACACTTTGCAATCGAGCAGCGAACAGGCGGGCGAATATTTTATAGTCACAATTTAGAAGACTAATTGGTCTGTAGCCGCCAATCTGCAGTAGTTTGTCTGGATCTTTCGACTTCGGAATAAGTATTGTGTGCGCTTTTCGGAACGATGGCGGTAAGACACCTTTTTCATATGATTCGTTGAATACACGAACAAGTACTGGTGCAAGTTCTTTTTTCCATTTCTTAAAGAAACTTGCCGGCAGGCCATCCGGACCGGGAGTCTTTCGACTTTTCATCTCAACGATGTTAGTTTCAATTTCTTCAACCGTCAGGGCCCCATTTAGGCTCATGGTCACATCGCTATGCAGGGTGGGTACTGCAGATATTATTTCATCTAGTCTTGGAACGCGGTACGACGCTTGGTGTCACGTGGTACGTGCTCGTTTGTGCTCCAGAAATCCTCCCACTGTTTGTCTCGTCACGTGTACATGTAGTAGTCTTCTTTGTTTATGAGCTTTAGAGACACGGTATCATCATCATCTGCGAGAATCAAGAGCCACGTTATTGAATATACAACACGGGCACTTCACGTCATCGTACGTGGTCTCCGAGGGGGAAATAAACGAACATATGCAGATGAGTGAACCGTACTTAATCCAATGAATCAAAGAATCAAAGTTTTCAGGAACCTGCCGAAAGCCAAAAAACGGCAGAGCTAGGATTTGAACTCTGGGCCTCCCAATGTCCGGTCGGGTGTGCTAACCACTACAAATCTCCACCTTGGCTTTCTGCGTTTCCTATCTGTCTTATTAATGCACAAGAAACGAAATGTATCCAATCGGAGGTGTTCTGGAAACACACGCCGCCGCGTGGAACGCGGTACGACGCTTGGTGTCACGTGGTACGTGCTCGTTTGTGCTCCAGAAATCCTCCCACTGTTTGTCTCGTCACGTGTACATGTAGTAGTCTTCTTTGTTTATGAGCTTTAGAGACACGGTATCATCATCATCTGCGAGAATCAAGAGCCACGTTATTGAATATACAACACGGGCACTTCACGTCATCGTACGTGGTCTCCGAGGGGGAAATAAACGAACATATGCAGATAAGTGAACCGTACTTAATCCATTGAATCAAAGAATCAAAGTTTTCAGGAACCCGCCGAAAGCCAAAGCCCAGAGTTCAAACCCTGGCTCCGCCGTTTTTTGGCTTTCGGCGGGTTCCTGAAAACTTTGATTTTTTGATTCATTAGATTAAGTACGGTTTATTCATCTGCATATGTTCGTTTAGTTCATATATACATATCTCTCTCTCTCTCTCTCTCATTCTCTCTCTCTCTCTCTCTATATATATATATATATATATAGTTGCAGTGATTGCATAGCTTTCACGTCTGTGGGGGGGGGGGGGGGGGGTTGAAAACATATTCTTATAAAATCGCAAAGTAAAAAAAAAAATAATAAGGCAGAACAATACTGTCATTTATAGAACTTCCGGCAAAACTCCATATGAAAGATCGCCGTATAAGCATAATGAATGTGCATTCGACACGCCCACGTAGCTTTCCCGTTCACAACAAGAGCGGACTGTTCCCTTACGTACATGTCCTTTGCGGCCAGCTGGTCACGCTCAAGCCTAAAACAGGTCCTTAACAACAGTGGCAGGGCCGAAAGGTGAAAACGCTTGTCAGTTAGGTAGACGATATTGTTTTCTTTCTGGCTGACAATTTGTTTTTCCTCTTTTCACTGACGTAATTGCTACAGGCGGCCACATTCTCAAATTTCGGTTTAATATGTAATAAGGCTTAGGTGGACGTCCGCCTGTTAGAGAAATATATATATAGGGTGTTTCACGAAAAGTGGACAAATTCGATATTGCGAAAACTACTCGTCGCAACGAAGAAAGGCTTATGTCGTTTTGGACCTGGGCAAGGGGCCTATTTAGGAAAATTATTAACGTCCGGGATAATTATATTGGTGATTATTTTCGCGTAATTAACTTTGTAGTATTGCGTTTAAGGGCATGGTTTTAATTAGAAAATTGCTCAGCATCATCGAAAAACACTGAATCAACAAATTGCAGAACGATAGAAGGCACGCGCCGCATTTTACGGCTTTCTGAAAAACCGCACAAATTCGCCGGGTTTTTAAGTTTCGGTTTGCAATCGGAGCGCATCTCGGCCCCGACGGCACCGCGCCCTGTAGAGAAATAGTGCAACCAACCTCTGCAGCGCTGTCCTCGCGCAACGCAGCAGAGGCTGGTTGCACTATTCCTCCACGGGGTGCGGTGCCGTCGGGGCCGAGATGCGCTCCGATTGCAAACGGATACTAAAAACCCGTCGAAATTTTGCGGTTTTTCAGAAATCCGTAAAATGTGGATTCACTCCACAGTCTGAAGCCACGAGGACCACAGGTGGGACAACTCAGGTCATTGGTCAATTACTTGCTGGACAACGGGTTAGGAGTGCTGTTGTCTGACAAGGAAGGTTCGTTTGTCGTGTTGCCAGAAGGCATGTTTTGTGAGAGAGCCAAGGCTGCCATTGACAAGAACTTTAGGCGAGTGGACACTGTGTTGAAGAAAGCTAAGAATCGGGCATTGGACTTACGTCAGAACCTAGCTTTGACCAAGTTGGGGGAAAGTGTCGAAAAATCCGAGGGCATGCACCTGGAAGTGTTCTTTAGTGCTAAGACGCACAAGGACGCGTGCCCCTTTAGGGCTATCGTTACCGAGAAGGGTACCTGGCAGCGTCAGGTGGCGACATTTTGTCCCCTCTGGACATCAGGGATCCGTTTCGGGGCCTAACTCTGAAGCCGTTGTTGGTTTTCTAAAGAGTGAAGAACGCGGGAACTGGTCGGCTTTTAGTGTAGACGTCGAGGACCTGTTCTATTCTCTTCCTGACGACCAGTGGCTCTCCTCGGTGAGGTCTTGCATTGAATCCAACGGGGAGGTGCGTTCAG